>VDFB02060285.1:41848-65597 GCA_007258455.2 Sequoia sempervirens | reverse complement strand
GGTTTAGGGTGGCACCTAACTCTCTCTCACTCTCTTCTTCTCTCTACATCACCTGTCTATCTTTATCCCCACATTACCTCACCCTTGCTCCCTCCCTATGTCTCTATCTTTGCTACTCCTTCACTATCTACTCTTTCCTACCTACCTCTCACTCTTACTCTCTCTCTCTCACTCACTCTCTCTCATTGAATCTATGCCTATATTTCTTTGTGTGTGTGTGTTTCTCTCTCTCATTGCATCTCTCTCTCTCTATCCCTACCTCTTCTTGTTGGAATTAGACTCCATGCAAGGGATAATGTGAGCACATTATAGCATGCTCACATTTAGGGAGACACAAAAAATGGAAAAAGTTGCATGGGGTTCCCGTGATTTAGGATCCACATACTTTTATTTTTTCATTTTTCACATTATCCAATAAATTAATGAATTTTTCATGGTGTTGAGGATATATATAGATTGAATTATTCACATATTCAACCTACTTAATTTTTTTATCAATATATAAGAATTAAATTGAATGTGTTTTAGGAAAATGAACTAATACTTTCATGTTTAGTGTTGGAATGCTAATTATCATTTTTTTAAAAAATTGATAATATAAAATCATTTTTTTCATAATTCTTATAAATTCTATTACATTGAATACAAAATAATTTGTTAAAAAAAAATTCTTTTAAAGGTGTGTGATGCCAAAAATGAAGAAAACAAAATTGCTCAATTGGTCAAATCGATTCTTAAACTCTAAGATACGTTCTCTTTGTCTTTCTATATTATTTGCATGTCACCTTGTTAGCATAGTTCATGTGCTACATATAGTACCATTCTTAGTGATAAATGTATTGATTTAGGATTTTTGTATCAAATGAAACTCGTATCAAGTAATACTTGAAAAATCATATTTTCTCAATGCACAACCAAGTGTCACTTGGTCAATCACAGAAAATTATATCGGTCAAGTATCTATTAACTAGGTAAATAAAATGTTCATGAATAAAGTTTCACTTGATATCATAGTGTGTCCTTCATTGCACCAAGTGTTACTCAATATCCATGAAGCTCAATTAGTAGTAAGACTTCTTAAGCCTTTATGATATTCACATATTATTTATAGTGCATAAAATTTTTGTCATATTTGAACATCTTGGGATGAAGACATGTCATGCTTTCCAATACTTTGTTGATTTTATTTGTTATGCAAATCAAGTGTTACTTGGTCATTATAGAACTTTAGTTACATTAGGTTGTGTCTTGATCCCTCATGCATAATATTGGATCCTTTATTTGTTCTATGTGTAACCTGAAAAAGTGAACATCCTTAAAAATTCAATCATACTCTATTCCATAAATTTCCCCTTTTGATTCTCCATTTTTTCTCTATGGTTGGTTAATACATTTGCACCATAATTAGATAAGTATTTAAATGATTTAAACTATAACAAGGTCTAGTATTTAAGTTCAAGAATGGTTTCAACCATAAAACAACTATCATCACTTATCCCTAGCCTTTCCAATGATGTAAAATGTTGGAAGGAAATTATCAAAAAACCCTTCATTACCATACTATCAAAGCAACCTCAACATGTAAGCCTAAACATTCATCAACCTGCAAGGATAATACAAATCTTGTGTGCATATCAACAAACCCACATCCCAAATCCCACATCAAGATCATTGATAAATGTTGTGGAGAGTATGAGATACAAGATGCTTTTCATATAGATAAAATCCCTATATCTCTTTAATCTCACAATAATACTAAGATGAGTAAGAAAAATATAAAGGTTTCACTTCAATATGGTTCTACTACCTTCATACATCATATTTTCCTTACTAATGAAAATATTGAAGACTCAAATGGTTTATGGCTCTATATCAATGGTCAATTAGAATCTTGCTTTGAAATTGATGAATATCCTCTAAATAAATAGGATATGTAAGAACATGAAATATAAGAGAATAGACCTTGGTATTTATGAACAAGGAGAATGTAGCAATTGGGAGTTAGAATGCATACCCTATGATGAGTAATTTTACAATGCAAGGGACATTTACATGATCATTAGGGATTCTTCTTTTGAGATTAAAAACATAAAAAAAAAGTACATATATGAACCCTATAAGGATATTTTTCCAACCACCTATTTGGTGAAGCCTCCATCCTTAACATTGAACTTGACTTTATCGATTAGAGCCAATAAGATCAAATATCTTTAGACGCATTTGAAATCAATGAGGCACTTACAAATTTGATGGGAGTTTGGTATCATATTATACCAAGGGATCACAAGAAATATTTGAAAATAAACCTTAATACATCTACATACTTTGGGGAACATGAGGAGCACCTTAGTAAAAAACTCAATTTATAAAAACATAAATACAAACAAAAATATAAAGTAAAATCAAGAAAAAATGAAAACCATGAAAATTAAAATGTTTCCATTGGTTAAAAACCCTTTGGGGCATCAATAGATGAAGATCTCAATATTTCCCTTCCACATATGCAATTGCAATACTATTCTCCATCCTTAGTTAAAGATGATGTGGAAAATGGGCATGGAAGAAAACCAACAAATCACCCAAATTAAATTGAATATGGATCTTAAAGAGAAAGAGAGTATTAATACCATACTTGAAGTGTCTACAACCATATTTTCCTAGTCATATGCTAACATCCATGGGTTAGATCCATCACTAGTTGTTCATAATATTTTTGAGCATCAAGAATCAGTAAACATAAGTTGAGAAAAATACACCTCAAGATAGCTCTTCTAGTCAAAGAATAGTAACAAAAAAGTATTGAGATTGATTTTATTCAACTAATTGATTTTTCAGACTAAATCTTAAATATTATTTTTGTCAGAAAGGAACTCAAAGGTATCAACATATGCAAGAAAGAAACCTTAACAAGGCATACCCAAAGGATGGTATTCCCTTTCCTAATATTGACATGATAATCTATCTTAAAGCATGATATGATTTCTTTTACTTGTGGATGGTCTTTTTTACTACAATAAAATTCAAAATGCACCTGGGCCAAAACTAAATAGCTTTCATTACTCCTTAGGGAACATTCTACTATAAAGTCGTCCATTTTAGCTTGAAGAATGCTAGTGATACCTATTAGTGAGCAACGAGAGTAATATTTTATGATATGCTTCATGATATTATTGAGGAGTATGTGGATGATTAATTATGAAAGTAGAAAACAAGATTAAAGAATCTTGACCTACAGTACATCTTTTAGAGACTTAGGGAATACAAGGTTCACTTTAATCCTCAAAAGAATGTGGTTGGCATAACACTAGGGAAACTATTGGGCTTAATAATCTCTAGAGAGTGTATAGAAGTTGATCTCATCAAATTTAAAGCAATCAAGGAAATTCCTCCAATACAAAACCTCAAGAAATTTTTTAGTCTTCAATGAAATCTCAAAACCATGTACACAAATTCATTGCTCAACTTGTAGATAAATATTAGTCATTCTTACATCTCTTGAGGAAAAGTGTGTACTATCATTGGGATGAGACATGCCAATAAGCTTATAATTAGCTTAAGAAATACCTCATCAATGCACAAGTTCTCATGGCACTGATATCAAACAAACCTTTATTAATTTATGTTGTAGGTATACAAGTTTCTTTCGGACCCTTTCTAGCACAACATGATAACATAATAAAAAAATATTTGTCTATTACATAAGCAAGAGATTAGTAGAATATAAAATTAATTATACACCTATGGAGTGGGAATATTTATTTGTTGTCATTGAATCCAAAAAATTAAGGCACTATATGCTCAATCATCAAACTAAGATCATTGCAAAAATTGATCCTCTTAAGTACCTTTTATCTAAAGAATCTAACAAGATGAATGGCTAAGTGGGCTATGATTCTTAGTGAGTTTGATGCTAAGTGTGTTGATAAAAATAATAAAAAAATAGGTTTTAGCAAATCAAATAGAAAAATCCTCATTGATGGACACTCAACCATTAATCATTGATTTCCTAGATGAATCTATATAAGCTTTGGAAGAATCGCCGAATAAAAAATTCTAATTTGATGGATCTTTCATTACTTGTGACTTAAGGTAAGGTGTCTTGTTCCTTACACTATTAGGTGATGTCATACATAATGTGTTCAAAATTAGGTTCCTATGGACTAATAATAATTTTGAATATGAGGCCCTCATCTCAAATTTTAAGATTGTAGTCCAATGGAACATCCAAAATCTAGTATTTTGTGGAGATTCCTAGCTAGTTATCAAATAGGTCAATGATAAGCACCAAACTAAGGATGAAAAGTTCATCTCTTAAGAAAGGATGTTTGACAACTTTAAGTAGTATTTTACACACTTTTAGTTTGAATACGCTCCTTGTTTGAATAACAAAGAAACTAATGGAATTAAAACCAATGGTTCTCTCCTCACAATACCCACAAATATCTCAAAATGTCATTTCTTTGTACAAGAAATTTTGGTCACAATATATGAATTCCTAGAATTAGAAATGGTATGTGAGATCATTGTTCTCAATTCTCACTAGAACCAATCAAACCCTCCCATCTAATCTTCCCCATAACCATTATAAATACCTTCTACAATGCATATCTCAATTCATCTTCTTAGGTGGCACTCTCTATCATAGGTATTATTATGCCTCTTTATTACAATTTCTAAATATAGATCTAACTTCTAAATCAATTAAAGAGATTCACGGTAGCATGAGTGGAGTGCACACAAGTGGTACATGGTCCTAGCCAAAAGGATCTTAAGCACATAAGCTATTATTGGGCTACCATAGAAAATGATATTTTTATATGTGTAATATATATATATATATATATATATATATATATATATAACCTACTAGAAGCATGGAAACTTAATTCAAGCACCATCTCAAGCCCTCTAGTTGATCACAACCCTATGGGCGTTTTCTAAATAGGGACTCAATTTTTTTAGTAAGATAATTTATCTTTTTCTAATGGCCATAAACACATTATCACAATAATAAAATACTTTACTAAGTGGTTTGAATTAATTCCTCTCACTTATCTCACTAGTCAATAGATATCAAGTTCATCCTCCATCATATCATTTTCCATTATGGTGTCCTATTGTAATTATTATAAATAATGATAAATTGTTAAAAAAATATGAGTTTCATGCCCTCTATGAACAATATCTAATCAAACATAAATAGTATCCCCTATTATCCACATGGAAATAGCCATGCTAAGGAAACTAATAAAATCCTAATCAAAATCTTAAAAAATAATTATCACTAATGCTAGCTATGATTGGAACCTTCAATTCCAACCCAATTTGCGGGCTTATTACACTAGTATTTGCACACCTAGTAGAGCCTCTCCATATTCTCTTATCTTAAAAGCTAAAAATATCTTTCCAATCAAGATCAAGTTACCATCCTTTCATATTTCCTTGCAATATGTCATTGATGATGAAGAGTACAAAGTTGTGTGCATCTCCATGATTAGGAACTCCTTGATGAAAATAAACTCAATGCCCTAAACAACTTGAAGGAATATTGGAATAATATTTGTTGTAGCTTTAATAAATGCATCGAGTCTAGAGAGTTTGACATTGGTGACTTTGTTATGAAGGAAAATCAAAAGAACACAACTCAGGATTGTGAAAACAAAGATAAGTTTGAGTTGAATCAATTGGTTCCTTGCATTGGCATTGCTAAATATGGATTAAGATCATATAATTTGGTTACCCCTAATGGTTAGGTGTTAAAAGAGCCCATAAATATCATTCATCTTAAAATTTTCAATTTTTGAGGCTACAATCAACCCAAGGGTTTCAAAAAACCAAAAAAAAATCAAAAGGAAAAATAATAAAGAGAAAAATTACCCTCTAGTAAAAACCATTTCTACAGTACCTTAATAAAGTACCATGGTGAAAACCCACTCATGTACATCATGTGTAGCACCTTGAATCCCTTATCTGCTTGCATCTTTTTCCCTTAGGGGCATATACCCATTGTATACTTCCCTTTTATTCCATATAATTTCTTTGACATTATATGTCCCAAGCATGTTGCATCCATCCATCTACATCCCATTTTAATATTATAAAGGTCTTGAACAACATATTGGCTCATCCTTTAGGAAATTCTCTTGATCATTCCTTATGCACATGTTTTTCATTGTGATATTTCTCCTTTTATTTCATAATCCTTAGAATCCAAGACACACAATAGAAAACATAAACCTAGAAACATATTGATGCACTTTGTAATTTTTACTCACATCAAACTTAGGAAGAACAACCAAGCATCTAAAACACAACCAACCATTTTGCATGCAATTTTTTCTTTAGTCTTGGATAAAACCTTGTTCAAAATCACATCAATCATCCTCCCATGAAAATATGCCATTCTTGCATTTGATATTGCTATTACTATCCTAACACTTAAATCACTTAGTTTTCCACTATGGAAAGAAGAAAATCTCTATGTGTCTTTTTATTTGTTTGCTTTATTGCTTGATTATTTTTGTCTTCATCCCACATTGTATTCCACCAAGATTTTCATGGTGCATGATGTCATGATACTTTTTAACAATATGTTTGTTGGTTGCATTCTATTTGAAAGTTTTCCATTCATGCATATGGCACAAAATCATCATAGTTCCTCATACCCTAGAGCATGCCATCATATGCTACAAAAAAATTAATTTTCTCAATATATTTTGTAATTTCTTCAAAATCACTAGCATGTATTTGTCATCACAAAACAAACGATATATGGAAAAATAAGATATTCACAAATAAATCATTAGTCACCCTTCATATTACATTTCCATAACCTTACCTATTAGTAATATTCATCTATCCAACATGCTCATTCATTAAATTAACAATATCACCATTTGGCCAAAGGAAAAAATGACATTTTTTACCTCCTTACCCCTAATTTAACCCCCCTCCCTTCTACTTTTTCATGTCATTCTATTTTGTTTCCTTGTCTAGTCCTTTTGCACCTCTCTTCCTTTCAAGATTCTCCTCATGTTCTTCCAACCCACTTTCCCTCTTGAGGGGGCACCCCTATCTTCTTTCGTAAAAAACACCTAGGGAAAATTATCATCGTTGTTATCCTATCATAGTATCTATATTTACATTCTTTGAAACATTGTCTCTTCCTCTTGTTGGAAAAAAAAATTTAAAGAGGGGTAAATGTAGACACCTAAAATCCACCATCATTCTTACTGAGACATTTAAACAACATTCCTAACATTTCATTAACATCCCCATGCTAATAAGCTAAATACAACACCACCACCACACTAACATCATCCTAATTTAATCAATTCCATGTTAAATTTTTAATTAAATAATGTATTTAATTTATCACCTCCCTAGACACTATTAGTTAAGTAAATAATTTTATTATTAATACATTGGCCTAATTTCCACCTCATATTTAAAATAAACAAATAAAATCTAATTTTCATTTCATGTTTTCAAATATATGATCAATTAAATCTATTTCTCTCCCTTTTTTATATTCTTCAAATATCGTAAATCCATTTAATCATTCAATCTCAATCCTATTTTTTACAACAAAATATTTAATAACCTTCATAACATTGCATATTTAATTTTCATAATCATTTTAAATTACTTTCATCCTCACCATCCATCAAAAATAAATTAAATATTTACCCTTCATCATGCCTCCTACATTCTAGGAAAACCCTATCAATTAACCTCAATCATATAAATTTAGCAAAGAAAATTGCTCATTCAAATATCCAAAAAATATATATTAAGCTCCAAAGTTCCTAAAATATCAATCCATGCCATTGAGACTTTAAAGAATCCTTTGACCCACTACCTTCTATTCCACAATACCATTTATATTTCCCTTGAGCTCTTCCATACACCAACAATGGAGTTTTGCAAATGATATCACTTAGTTTCTTCTCCATTAAAGCTTAACCTAAGGTTTGCACTTAAATTAAATAGGAAGCTTTAATTTATTTACATATGTTTCCTTTTGTTTTAGTTCAAATTTTGTTGCTTACAATTTTCATATACCTCAAGATTTATCAACTTGATTAAGAAAGGTGGTAAGGATGTGATTGAGATATCGTAACACAATGTCCCAAATTGCCTCTTTATCAGGTAACTAGTCACTTATAACACACATTACCCTCTATTATACATGAGGGTTTCTATGGTGATTATATTTGGATCTAAAGGTACCAAATTTTTTTTATCATGATGTGTGTATAATTACATACATTCCCCAACCTTAAGAATTATGAAATACACATATAAATGGTGACTTAAGTGGTAGAATAAGGCGAGTTTAATAAATGATTCAAATTTTCTTTGAAACTACCCATTAAACATGAGTTGGAGGACACAAGGAAGCTAAGATTATAATAGCATCCCCCTTAATGGTAGCTTCATGAATTAATTGGGAAATGATATATCCATTCACCATAAAACCATTTAAATTATTCTTATGATCTTAGTATAGATTCAAATCTTTTGAATCTAAATTGATTAATGATCAATCACATAAAGTTAGATCTAGGAAAATTCACCGACAACAATTCACCACAAGAAAATTCACCACCATGAAAAATTCACCTCATGGAAAATTCACCACCAGCAATTCATGGTGGTGAATTTTCCATGAGGTGAATTTGTCATGGCATTGAATTTTCCTGCGGTGAATTGTTGGCGATGAATTTTTCGGTGGTGAATTTACCTGATGCCCATAAAGCCACATGTCAATGTTTGACAACAATAAAATCTATAATCTATTAGTCCAACTTGATCTCCTAGAGTCCAAACGACATCACTTCAAGAAGAGAAGAAAATGAAATTGACTAATATGTTATATAAAAAACCACCTCAAAATCCAATAAATATTATAAATATTGTCCTTAGTTGACAAATATGAGGGTTAGTTATGAACCATGAGATCTTTCCCAAGAGATACTAAGATTCAATTTTAATTAAAAGGTTCTCACCAATGAGCCAAATAGTGCTAATTCTCCAATAAACTCAATGGTACAATCACTCTACCATATTTTCAGCTATCAAGATCAAGGAGAAATCAGTTTCCATAAAAAGGAATCATGAAAAATAATAATCTACCGCCATAATGAGATTTTGGTCATAGCAAGCTTGTTTGGTGAGCGCCAAATTTGGCGCACCAAATGTGAATGATTACTTTTTAGAATGTGTAGACACCTAAAAATGACCTAGGCCTGCAAGCTTCATTTTTACCACTTTCGTCCTAGCATAATTAAGTCATTTAATTATGTCCTTGGTCCACATTCGACTATTGATTAAATAATTCATAATTATTTAATTAATTCATATCATTAATTTCTCCTTGATTATTAAATAAATAAATGTTATTTATTTATCTAATACGTCATTAATTATCTAAGTCTTCCTTTAATTAAATAAATTTCTTAATTTATTTAATCCCCCTTTTGTCATTCATTTCTCCTTGATTATTAAATAAATAAATGTTATTTATTTATCTAATACGTCATTAATTACCTAGGCCTTCCTCTAATTAAATAAATTTCTTAATTTATTTAATTCCCCTTGGTCATTTATTTCTTCTTGGTTATTAAATAAATAAATCTTATTTATTTAATTACATCACTAAGTAAATCCCCTTCTTTTAAAATTAAATAGATTCTAATTTATTTAATTTTTGTCCATTTCCCACTATAATTAAATAATTATTTTAATTATTTAATTATTCGTTAGCCTCTTCTCTCATCAAATTAAATAAATTTTTATATTTAATTTAGCCCACTCTCTGGAATTTTGAATTAAATCATCATTTAATTCAAAATAATTCCTTTTGTCACATTCCTCCATATTTAAATAATATCTTTAATTATTTAATTATTCATTGGCCACCTAAATTAAATAATTTTTATTATTTAATCTCTCCAGCAACCTCTTTGTCCGTGCCAATCTTATCTTCCAAATCAAATCTTATCTCTTGACATCTCATTTATTTTCAGCCCTTGATTGAATTATTTTATAATTCAATCTCAACCCTTCATCCTTATCATTGCCCTAATTTTGACCTAACCCTATTTCACACTGTAGCATTCAATCTTGACCATTGATTCTAGGGTATTTGTTATCTTCTCATCCTGGCCACACATTCAAAATTGCAGTTTTTATAAAATTGCAATTTTGTTCTCATTTGGATCTCTCTCATGCTCAGATTTTAACTTAGGCTATTATTATTTTTGCAGTCATTGTCATTTGCAGCCATTGTCATCTTTAGTCTATTGTGAGGTCATTGTGAGGTCATATCTTTTATACAAATCCTTCAACACTTGCATAGAGCTTTGTCATTTGTCATAGTTGCTCATTTGAAATCTGAGGGCATCTTTATTTACTGCAAGCTAGGAGGTGTAACAAAGGTCAACCATGGAAGATGAGGACTTAGGGTAACATTGTCCCTTTTGTTTTCATGTTTATTTCCTTTGTGCTTTGTTATTTCAATGGATTTTAATGATATTGTGCTAACCCCTTTAACACATCAGATTTTCCCTTGATTACATTGGTGAACCCGACGTCATTTTTCTTGGTTTCCGTACGGTTTTTTTGGTTGTTTTCTGTTGTTTTGCAGGTACAGGTACGGATCGACGCAAGTTTTTTTTTAAAAAAACATTGTGACGCATTCGATGCATCGCGACGCATCAAACGACAGAAGAGCCGCAATCACTCTAACAAGCCACAACTGACAGCTACAGAGACGCATTTGATTTCATGAGCCGCATTCGAAGACCAGAACGACGCATTTTCTCTGCCCCGCTGCATCTGTCTGGTAAAAAAATTTTTCCGGTTTTGAAATTCTAAATTTTGGATTTTCGGGTTTTTCTGGTTTCTAGTTTTACAAAGACGCATTTGATATTCTGAGCTGCATGTGATATTCTGAGCTGCATTTGATATTCTGAGCCACATTCAAAGACCTAAGCGATGCATTTGACCTGCCGCGCTGCATCTGTCTGGTAAAATTTTCTTTCGGTTTTGTCATTTTGATTTTCAGATTTTTGGGTTTTTCTGATTCTGGTTCTCTAATTCTCTATTTTTTCTATTTTTTTGTATTCTGTTTTATTCCTGCATGTTAACTTGATTAGGTTTTTCTTGTGTTACTAATCTTTTCTTGTAGCGTGTGGAAATCCTCATTCATTTGTCGAAGACCATTGCATAAGAGACTACTAATATTAATTGTTTGCAGATTCGCATGTCAAAGAAGGAATAACAAAACTTTGTGCTTATTTTTCTTAGAGTAGAAAACATTTCAATTTGGTGCATATAAAACGAAATCATGTCTTTTATGCTTGATTGTGATTATGGAATGGTAGGTGAGTATGCTCTCACTTGGTGAAAACCTTGTGATCAAAAAACCAGACCCATTCTTTTCTATTATTTTACCCTTCACGATTCGGTATATTGGAGTATCCTCTCCCCTTGCGCATTTGTGCGATCCTGGGTGTAAGAGAAATGGTTGCTGACTCTAGAACTTGGGCCTGTTCTAGTGGGAAAAAGTACTCACCCTAGGACGACTCAGACCGGTAGCACCCTGACATCGAGGGACTTCCAGCTGGTATATAAAAGTGGGTTCTTGGGGAAAGCCCAAGAATCACGAGCGTGGTTCCGACGAGATGAATCTGAAAGGGGACTCTCGTCGCATGGATCACGCCCCATGAACGGAATGCCCGAATTAAACACCTCTTGTCTTAGTGTCCAACCGTTCTATTGGCCGTTGCTTGGTATAGTGCAGGGTACAGTATCATGCCCGAAGATACTCACACTAATCCCCTTGAGTAGAGATAGCAATTCTTGGGATGTCACTACCCAAAGAATCCGAATTTGGTGTGCTTGAATGACGTTAATGAGCCGTGGAGGGGAGCCAATGCCACCAAAATTCTAAGCTATCCGCTCTCGAGAAGGAAAGGTGTTTATCACCAATCCGGGGCATAAAGGTGGGCTATACCAAGTATACAAACCCTTGGCCTCTTGGCCTTTTTAGGATCGTGCTTATCTGATGTGTGTTTGCTTACTTCTTAAAAATGCTGTGTTTGTCAAGTGTATTCTGGTTCTGTCATAGTTCAAACAAAACAGTCATCAAACAAGTCAAAACTCCCATCAAAACAACATGAAAATCATGTTGAAACTGAACTGAGTCGCATCTGTCGAACCGCAACTATTTTACTGCAACGCAAATGCTCTGATAAACCGCATCTGAAACTTAGAACAACACATCTGTGAGCATCGCGACGCATATGACAACTGAAAAGCTGCATTTTCTTAACCGAGTCGCATTTGATAGTCAGAAAGCCGCAATCTATAAATTGAACCGCATTTGCTTAACTGTGACGCATTTGCTAAACTGTGACACATCTGCCTGTCAAAAATTAAAACTTCACAGCCAAAACTTGAGGTCTTCAAACTATCAACCAGTTGTGAAACTCTGTCATCAAGAAGACTCTGTCAGAAACCTAACATGAAATTGCTCAAAGTCTTGACCTTTAGTTTGCAGTAGTCACCCTAGGTTTCATACCTCATTCCTTTTTCGTTGCATACATTTGACATTAGACTATCCCTAGGTTCACATTTTACATACTTCGGATTAGGTAAATCTTAAACACACCTTGGCAAAGTCATTGTTTTCAAAATTAAACCCTTTTGGACCAAGTTATCAAACGTCCTTTTAGTCATTGTCCTCTTTTGTGAGATTTCTTCCAACTCAAAAGTCTAGTTAGGAAGACTCACTAGTCACTTAGATCTTGTCAACTTGTCATTTACAACAAAGTCCTTTAGCAGTCCAAATCGAAAACAAAGAACAAGCTTAGAAGTGCTTAGATAACCTTATCTTACATTGCATACACATTGCATACCTTATTCACAAAAAATCCAAAAATATTAGTCATTCTAAGCGTCATTTTGAACTTAGATTTCACATAGTGTCATACTTGCATTTAGTTGTCATTCACCTTTTGAGCAATCTCATTTATGGTCAAAACCAGACTTCAAAAACAAAAGAGACAAATGGAAAACTTTAGGCAAGACCCCAACAATCCTCCACATGACTCAAATTGGACCTTGTACGATCCATTTTCTAATTTAGACAATCAACCTCTAGTGACAACACAATCCTCATCGAACAGTACATTCGAACTCTACCTGCAAAGAGATGAAAATGGTCAACTACTTCAGGAAAACATAGAGGCATTGACACAAGACCCGGAGGTCTATCAGCTTGTTGAAACAATAGCGCGTCAAGATAGAGACAGATTCGTAGCTATGCTCTTGAGTGAAGGAGCTAAGTTACCACAAGGATTTGACATTAACACGCTAAATGACCCTAATGCCAATGACGCACATAACAGTTCACATAGTGGTCAATTCCTAAATACTACGAACAACACCCCTTTTGACACCACAACGACATCGCATACCACATTCAACATTCCAAACATCTCCAATACAATAAACGCTACATCTATTGGGGGATCACAATCATCCACAACACTACCCCAATCAGATGGAACCACTCTTGGCTCCTCGACAACATGGTAAAATTATTCCAATTCTCTTTTTACCACAACAGTAAATACCACGGGGGCATCATCAAGTCACCACAATCCCCCCTTGACAACTACATCTACTACCATGAACACAACTTCGGAAAATCCGTTCAGTAGTACTTCACAAAATCCTCTGAGAGGATCCACAGGATGTATCTCTATCCAAGGACAACAACAAAACGTCAACACAACACAGTAAAATGTCGTTACCTCCCAAGGCACAAACACAAACGTCCCCCTTGTTCAAAATCAGCAATTCACACAAGGTGGCCAAACAACACAACCCATGACATCATCAACACACTATAATAGTCATGGCCACTACATCCCTCAAATAATGACACACATGGGAGGAGGACATATCCCAACATACTCATCCAACGTTCATACTCATCAACATGCACCTAATCACAACTTCCAATACCAACCACATGCGTCATACGTACTGCAACAATCCATACCACCACAATACACCAACATTCACACACACCAGACAAGAACACATGGTGTACTAGGAAATCCAACATACAGAAATGTAAATGACCCTACCATAGATGAACTCAAAGCAAGAATGAGGGACATGGAGAGAGCTATGCAAAACATGTACATTTCAGGTGGGAAATCAGAAATATCATATGACCTAGATGTATACCCATTCGACACGAACTTATACATGCCTGCATTTCCACCAAGATACGTGTCACCCAACTTCACAAAATATAGAGGCAAGACAAATCCCATCGAACATCTTCGCGAATTCGCAACTAACTATATGGATATCGCCTACGAACCAACATACTTGATGAGACTTTTTTCCAAAAGTTTGGTGGGTCAAGCCCTTGAATGGTTTTCAATGCAAAAAGATATCCATACATGGGATGAGCTCAAAAGAAGGTTCATAAAAAATTACACATACAACATTGACATGGATACCTCTATCACTAGTTTGTGCAATCTCATGCAAGAAGACTCTGGTGAGACATTTATTCCATTCTTTCAAAAATGGAGAAGCCTTGCTAGTCGATGTCACATTGACATTCTTGAAAGGGAAAAAGTTGACATGTTTGTTCAAACACTTATAGGACCCCTAAAATTTGCATTACAAATACATTGTTGCACAAATTTCACAGAATTAGTGGAAAAGGGAGTCCAAATTGAGAAAGCCCTTATTGCAAAGGGAGAACTAAGATATGGTTCCAAAAACATGAACACCAACCCACCCACTGATAAAAATAAATATTGGGTCAAGAATAAGCATGTTACAAATGATGGTGTTGTGGACACCAAGACTGCAAGTCCTGTATTGGCCCTGAAAAGGGTCCAACAACAAAATAGACCAACAACGGCATTGACACCTCCTCCCAATACTGCTTCAAACAATCAAAGTGGTCAAAACAGTCAAGGACAATATCGTCAAATGAGACAATTTCCTAGGGGTCGCACATACACCAATTTAGGTGAACCCATTGAAGAAGTCCTTAAGAAATGAATCTAGCATGGGGTCATTAAACTTTCGGAAATCAAACCAACATGGTGGGATGACAAGGAACTTTGCGAATACCATCAAGTCAAAGGGCATGCAACTTCCAACTGTTGACAACTGAAAAACATCATACAAGACCTTATCGAAAATCGCACCATCGAAGTGGGTGGATCACAATTCAACTCCAACTCAGACCATACTATCCACAAGAATCCACTGTAGGATCATGGTTCCCATAATGCTTCCACTTCAGGTTCACAAAACCAAGCCAACTTCGCCCGAGCCAAGTACGATTACTTTGGTGGACCAATAATAAATAATGTCAAAACTAACAATGACTACATCAATACCATTACGGTCAAGAGAGCACCACAATGCAATGCTACTACGCGAAGTAGCAAGGTCACTATAGCTGGTCCACCTCCCCCTAGACAAGCCAAGATCACTATACCGGGCCCGTCGGCTAAGCAATCACAACCCATGTCATCTGCTAAATAGCCAAAACCTGTCTCAACCCCACAACAGTGGAAACCCAGGAGTCAGTTCAATCTCATTGACCAACTAGGAAGGACTCCCGCGTAAATATCTATCCTTGAGTTGCTTCGTATCTCTCCTGCGCACAAAGAAATCCTAGATAAAACTCTTCTAGAGTCGTCGGTCCTGAAGGACATTGATGTCAATCAGTTTGAAACTATGGTGGGATATCTCACCACGCCGCACCATGTCACCTTCTCGGATCAAGATTACTCATCATCTAAAACAAACCACAATGACGCATTACACATAGAAGTGTTTGTCCACAAGCACAAAGTTAGACAGGTTTTAATAGATGGCGAAGCATGGTTGAATATATGCTCTCTCAAATTGGTTAAGGCTTTAGGGTTCTCTGATGCGTGCGTAGATCCAACGAAAAGCATAGTGATCAAAGCATATGATGACGAGGAACACTCTTCACGAGGTGTCATCTCTCTCCCTCTCAGAGTGGGACCGGTCATTGTAGACACCACCTACCAGGTCCTGGATTTGGAACTACCATATAACATCTTACTTGGTCATCCATGGATCCACGCATTGAAATTTGTTCCATCAACATACCACCAATGCCTCAAGTTTCCTTTTGACGGCACAAAAGTAACCATATACGGAGACCCTGACCCTTTCCAATATTGTACCAATTTAAGGGGTATCTCCAAAAACCGAGTACCTATTAATCGAGAAGCACCTGGCTCCTCGTCGTCCAAATACATCGACCCTTCCACGCTTGTGTCATCTTCCACATCCACTCCATCCATGGCTTCCGTCGTACCACCACCTTCCACCAACCCTAAGACCGAATCAACTGTCAAAATCCAGGACCTTGGCTATGGAGAATTTAAACTAAATACATCATACAACATAACTACAATACCCACTCCTCCAAAGATATATGGGTGGCCATGTTTCAGAATGGAACCTCAAGAAACCGAATACAGTTTTTATCAAGTAGGGAGACATGAATGATGAAGACTTTGCTGACATCACATGATGGATCTATAAGGACACAGTCACATTACCTCCATTGCCAGTTCAAAAATATGGCAAGGGTTACAACATCATGAAGGCTAAAGGCTACGATGGTACTAGTGGTCTTGGGAAAAATAAAACTGGTCGAAGGGAACCCATAGAAACTTTTCAAACTCTGAAGTATCTTGGATTAGGGTTTGGATCACTCAACAATGACAATCAACGTACCTCTGGACTTTTAAATGAGCAAGTACATGCTTCTAACAGTGTCGAGACTACTAGGGAAACCCTCACTGAAACGGACTCCCATGAATGGGAATTTGGCTCAGAACGATCCCTAAGTGACTGCTGTCTTGATGATTTGTTTGTCAAACCAGGGGAACTGACCTCTAAACAACGATTTTGGCAAACATTCAAAATTGAACGAGCACCAAACAGTCAAAGTCCTACTACGACTTCCCATGACACATTACACCTGTCATATGAATTCAATCAGTCCAATCAGTCTAACCAGTCTAATCAGTCCGAAGTGTCAGACGACAGGGACAACCAGGACTCTAAAACCTTCACCCCTTACTATGACAACGAACATGATACTAGTGAAGGAGAATATTGGATAGAATTCGATATAGAGTTGGATAATGATAATCTCATTTACAACATCACCGAATCCATCTGCATGTTGTCCGCATCCTCACCCAAATTCACTAGCCTTGATGATGGCATCTCCTTAGTTTACCCTGAACTAATCGATTGGGACCAACAAGGACCACCAGTTTTGGACACATTCCAAAATGATGAAGCCATTGCCGAATTCATGGGATTAAGAGAAGGCATACCAAGTGGGGACCACAAATTCGAGTTTTCCATTGATTTAGACTGCACGACATACTTCGGCGAGATTGTCCGGTCCTCTAGTCGCAAAAGTAAAAATAAAGTAAAAAATGCAACGTCTCTAGGTGAAAATCGAAAGGCACCTCTTGACGATAAAATAGTAAAAATAAAGGACGAATCTGCAGGTGAAAACCTCTTTGAGGCACCCAAAGATGGAGGACTGGACTTTCTTCTTGTACAACAGGAGAAATCGGCCATGCTTATTGAGGACACAATAGAGGATAACATTTCAACGGCAGAAGACCCCAAGATGGTCCTATTTGCGGCATCATTGACTGATGAAGAGAAACCAGAATTTCATAAATTCTTTGCAGAACGAAAAATCAACTTTGCATGGTCCTACGCAGACATGCCAGGATTGGACCCCAAGCTGGTTTTGCATCATTTGCCACTATTACCCAATGCTAAACCAGTCAAGCAGAAGTTACGTAAAATGCACCCTCAAGTTGCCCTATTGGTCAAGGCCAAGTTAAAGAAATTATTGGATGCCGGATTTATAAAGTCTATAGATTATGCTGAATGGATTTCCAACCTAGTGCCGGTGACAAAGCCAAATGGACTGATTCGAGTATGTACAAATTTCTGAGACCTAAATAAAGCATGCCCAAAGGATGACTTTCCTTTACCCAACATTGACATCATAGTCGACTTAACCACAAGACATGAGATGCTATCCCTCATGGATGGTTTCTCTGGCTATAATCAAATCTGCATCGCTCCTGAGGATCAGTACAAAATAGCTTTTACATGCCCATGGGGGACATACTGTTAGAACGTCATGCCCTTCGGTCTTAAAAACGCAGGCACCATGTATCAAAGGGCTATGACCACAATCTTCCATGATATGATGCACAATATAATGGAAGACTATGTAGATGACCTATTGGCCAAATTAGCAACAAGGAAAGATCATTTGAAGGTACTCGACAAAATTTTCAAGAGACTGGAAGAGTACAAAGTTCGGCTAAACCCTAAGAAGTGTGTTTTTGGGGTCACGTCAGGTAAACTATTGGGGTACATAGTTTCCCAAAGAGGCATAGAGGTTGACCTGACAAAGGTCAAAGCAATCATAGACATGCCTCCGCCTCAAGGGATCAGTGAACTCAGAACTCTGCAAGGCAGAGTACAATCTATTCGTCGTTTCATAGCTCAATTGGCAGATAAGTGCCACCCAGTCCAGTACCTATTGCGTAAAGGTGTCCCCTTTGTATGGATGGATAAATGTCAATAGGCCTTCCAGCAAATCAAAGATTACCTGCTATCAACACCAGTCCTCATGCCGCCCATTCATGGAAAGCCTTTGATTCTATACATCTCAACTACCAGTTCAGCACTGGGGGCATTGCTGGCCCAAAATGATCATGAAGGGAAAGAAAGAGCAATCTACTACATTAGCCACACACTAATAGGTTATGAGTTGAATTACACATACATTGAACGTGCATGCCTCACAGTTGTCTTTGCAACCCAAAAACTAAGGCATTATATGCTCAATCATCAGACACAACTGGTGGCCAAGATCGACCCATTGAAATACCTCTTAAGTCAAGTAGCATTAACAAGCCGGTTGGCAAAATGGGTCATGATCTTAAGTGAGTACGACATACAATATGTTGAGCGCAAGGCAATAAAAGGGCAAGTAATAGCAGATCAATTAGCAGATGCACCAATCCAAGTCTCTCATCCATTGGTAACTGATTTTCCTGATGAGTCCATTTTTCATGCGGAACCAACAACACCATGGAAGCTGTATTTTGATGGGTCTCACACTGGTCATGGCTCAGGTGTTGGAATCTTGTTCATCACACCACAAGGGGATTCAATTCCTAATTCATTTTGAATCCCTTTCCCTTGTACGAATAACATTGCTAAATACGAAGCATTAGTTACAGGTCTCAAGTTGGCAATCAAATGGAAAATTTAGACATTGCTTGTATTCAAAGATTCCCAGCTAGTAATCAACTAGGTGAATGATGACTATGAAACAAAAGATGAGAAGATGCTTCCCTACAAGAGGATGGTGGACAGTTTCCTGACATATTTCCAACTGATTTCTTTTGAGCAAATCCCCAGGGCATAGAATAAGGCAGCTGATGCAATGGCTACTATTAGTTCTCTCTTGAACATCCCTAAAAATGTGTCACAATTTGAGTTCCTAGTAGAACAGCTGTTGATACCGGCATATGACATCCCAGAGTCAGAAATGGTTTGCGAACTTGTTGGTCCCAACTCTCCTTGGTATCAGGACATTTATGACTATCTAAAGACTCAAACCCTTCCACCGAACCTACCCAATAACCAAAGGAAATCCTTCATTAGGAAATATGCAAGATATGTCATTGTCAGTGACACCCTATACCATCGTAGTTTCAACAATACCCTCCTTAGATGTCTAGACACCAATGAAGCATGTACGACCTTATGAGAAGTGCACGACGGTATATGCGGATCTCATTCGAGCGGTCCTACTCTAGCTAAGAAACTAATGAGACTTGGGTATTATTGGCCAACAATGGAAAAAGATGCACTTGAATATGTTAGGACTTGTCACAAATGTCAAATACACAGCGACTTGGTCCATGCTCCAGCACAGGAACTCCGTCCCATCACTTCTCCTTGGCCCTTCGCTCAATGGGGACTCAACCTCGTGGGTAAGATTCATCCAACCTTATCCAACGGCCATAAATTCATTATTACTGCCACTGAGTATTTCACAAAGTGGATCGAAGCCATCCCATTGACATACATTACTGGCAAACAAATATCAAAATTTATCCTCAACTACATCATTTGCTGGTATGGCCTTCCATAGTCATCATCACTGACAATGGACATCTGTTCAAAAACCAAGACGTCCGTGAGTTATGTGAGCGATTCTATATCCAACACCACTTTTCATCCCCATACTACCCCCAAGGAAACGGCCAAGCTGAGGCATCGAATAAAACCATTGTCAAGATCCTCAAAAACACTGTCAATGACGCTGGTCGTGACTGGCACATACAACTTAATCCTGCTTTGTGGGATTACCGAACTAGCATTCGTATGCCAATAGGAGCCACCCCATTCGCCCTAGTCTTTGGAATTGAAGCCATCTTACCCATTGAGG
Source organism: Sequoia sempervirens (assembly GCA_007258455.2). NCBI lineage: Eukaryota > Viridiplantae > Streptophyta > Pinopsida > Cupressales > Cupressaceae > Sequoia > Sequoia sempervirens. The sequence continues at coordinate 44,992 of VDFB02060285.1, read as the reverse complement.
TCGAAATTCCTTCGCTACGGGTCTCCTTGAAGGGTCTAACTAATGAAGAGGAGTACCGACAATCACGCTTGCACGAGCTGGAAATACTGGACGAAAGAAGACAAAACTCACTGAATCACCTCCAAGCATATCAAAACTGCCTTTGTCGCAGCTACAATAAAAAGGTTATGGTCAGAAAGTTTGACATTGGTGACCTGGTTCTCATGCAGAACCCTAAGAACCAAGCAGACAGAGAAAAGCTAGGAAAATTTGAACCCAACTGGCTAGGTCCATATATTATCATATCTTCTTTTGGTTCTGGAGCATATCAACTGGCAACTCCAGATGGAGAATAGTTGACTGAGCCCATCAATAGTTTACACCTCCGAAGGTTCTACGCATAGCATCAGAGGACAAAGCTGAAGGCCCTAAAAATAAAAAAATTGAAAAGTGGTAAAAAATCGTCACCTTGATGAAAACCTGGCAAACAGGCATCTTGGTGACACCAAAAAAATCAAAAAATTATGAAAATAGTAAAGAGAAAAATAATTCATCCAATGGTGAAAACCTGGCAAACAGGCGCTTTGGACAAGTACCATGGTGAAAACCTAGCAAACAGGCGCCATGCGTAATCAATCATTGCTCTGCCATCTACTGTCACTTGGTCTAACTTGGCCTAGGATAAAAAGGCATTTCTACCATTATTTCTCAAATCTCCATCACATCCTACCTTATCTGTCATAGTAGATAAAGGATTGACATCAAGTCCTGAAAACTGTTTGTCTACCAAGTCAGCACCGTCCCGTCCATATCACTTATGAATGGCTAAGTCTTAGACCTGACTGGGGGAAAAATGTTTATCATGAAATTTCAGTGGATGTCACACATGATCAAAAAAATTGGCAAAAAGTCCTGAAAAAAGACAAAAACATCACAAAAAGTCCTTAAAAAAGACAAAAACATTGGCAAAAAGTCTTGAGAAATGACCAAAAACATCACAAAAAGTCCTGAAGAAAGACCTAAAAATCATAAAACGTCTTGAAGAAAACATCAAACAAAATCATTAGACCACTCGAAGAGCATGAACACATTGTCATTTTAGGTCAAAATCAATCATGTCAAATCAGCCTATGTCATTTGTCTGAACTACGTTGTCTCTGCGCATTTGCTACGTAGGCAAGACTCATACTTGAGTCCCCGAGACATTAGGTCAGTCCTTTTAGGTTTGTAAAAATAAAATCATGACGCAATCTTCATTCATCAAGACAAAGTCATTGGTCGTGTCGAACTACAAGGTCTCTGAGTATATGACATAGGCAAGGCCATCTATCGATGAGCCCCTGAGGCCACACTAGGTCAGTCCATTAGGGTTCATGACACTACACTGGCACACACGTCAAAAGTCTTCAATCATTTCTCCACATTGGAAAAACTCCTAAAACAAAGTAAAACAATCTTTTATTCAACATGACAACCTCATCAGCGTATCGCTCATATCATCACGGCAATATCGACATATAGTCAAACACAAGTCAAATCTGATCAAAGAAAGTCAAATCATTCTAAACCGATCAAACTGTCAAATTTTGGTTAAATCTTCAGATGAGTCCTTCTGAACGATAACCTCTGTCATTTACACCTTAGGATGTGTCCTTCCTAGGCGTCGTCATCGTCATTTCGACATTTCAAGTGATCCTCTTGACATTTAAACGATTACTCTTCCTAACATCAGTACTCTTCAGATGAGTCCTTCTGAAGAACCAACTCGGTCATTTATGCCTTAGGATGTGTCCTTTCTAGGCATCGTCATTATTTCGAGGAACCCCTTACGACCACTAGGGATCAAATTCTCTCGACATCGGCTTCATTCAGGATGTGTCCTTCCTAAATTCACCAAGTCTCGACATTTTTCAGGGTCATCAAAACTTTAAGCATTCAGGCATCTTGACATTATCAAACATGGCATCTTGGCATCAGAACAATGGATATCCAGACGCACTTGGCAAACACTTGACAATTTTCTTCTCATCTTTTATCATGTTATTAGCTTTTCAGCAATATCCCACTAAGCAGGATTTAGAGAAGCAGCGACGTAGCATGACAACTGACACACATGACTACTAGCTTCTCAGCGAGGTCCTGATCTTGGGATTTAGAAAAGCAATGACATATCATGATAGAGACTTTATTTTTGTAGCTTGACAATCATGTCACTAGTTTCTCAAGGATGTCCTGGAAATAGGATTTAGAGAAGCAACGACGTTTCATGATTCGTCCTTGTCTTTTTTTTCTTATGGGTGATTATGACAAAAGGACTGGGGCAATCACGCTCTTAGTATGAGTCATGATCATCCTTGTCTATGACTATTTGTCTTACGTAATGGTACAACCTTGCACACCTTGATATATGTCATATCATGGTGTTTGTTGGCCATTACAACAGTTTTCCCAATGATGATTAAAGAGCAACAAATATTAAAAGTCCTACAGTAAGGTTTTGAAGGATTTGTATCTTCTCATGGGTCTCATATCTTCTCTCATCAGTCTCATCATCTTCTCTCGTCCATCCCACGATGATATCCTGTGACATCCAAAAACATAAGTGCATACATGCTCATATACATTGCATTAGGTCCATACATACATCACCCATGGCATTAAATCATATACATAAGCACAAGCATTGCATTAACATAATCATTAGCATTGCATCTTTTACATAAATACAACATACACATCATTAACATAAGCAGATAAATAAGCATTGCATCATCATGACATCAAAGATTACAAGTAGGCATCATAGGACATACATAGCATCATACATGTCATAGTACATAAAAGCATAGAAAATCACATAACACATGTAGGTTGCATCAAAACTGCATCATCATATAATACCATCTCAAAAATATACAATGTCATAGGATAAAGTCAACGGATATCCCAAAAATGGAGCTCGCAGGCTCAAATAATATAGTGTGTCACAATACAAAAATTCCCTAGGGAAGGCTCTCATCATCTCCTTGGGGAGAAGAGTGTGGCGGAGGCAACTCTGTCATAGGCACTATAATAATAGGGGCCCTGTAGCAACCTATGTCTGTGAAGCTGATGGAATACTGAGTGAAGGCATCATCTCAACAGTAGTAAACACCTATGAGGTAA
>VDFB02060285.1:0-41748 GCA_007258455.2 Sequoia sempervirens | reverse complement strand
AATGACAATGCACTTTGCGAATACCATCGAGTCAAAGGGCATACAACTTCCAACTATCGACAACTAAAAAACATAATACAAGACCTTATTGAAAATCGCACCATTGAAGTAGGTGGATCGCAATTCAACTCCAACTCAGATCATACTATCCACAAGAATCCACTGCAGGACCATGATTCTCATAATGCTTCCACTTCAGGTTCACAGAACCAAGCTAACTTCACCTGAGCCAAGTACGATTATTCTAATGGACCAATAATAAATAATGTCAGATCTGACGAGGAATACATCAATACCATTACGATCAAAAGAACACCACAGTGTAATACTACTACGCGAAGTGGCAAGGTCATTATAGCTGGTCCACCTCCCCCTAGACAAGCCAAGATCACTATACCAGGCCCATCAGCTAAACACCCACAACCTGCTAAACAGCCAAAACCTGTCTCAACCCCACAGCAGTGGAAACCCAAGATTCAGTTCAACCTCATTGACCAACTAAGAAAGACTCCCGCGCAAATATCTATCCTTGAGCTGCTTCGTATCTCTCCTACGCACAAAGAAATCCTAGATAAAACTCTCCTAGAGTCGTCGGTCCCTAAGGACATCGATGTCAATCAGTTTGAAACTATGGTGGGGTATCTCACCATGCCGCACCATGTCACCTTCTTGGATCAGGATTACTCATCATCTAAAACCAACCATAATGATGCATTACACATAGAAGTTTTTGTCCATAAGCACAAGGTTAGACGGGTTTTAATAGATGGAAGAGCAGGGTTGAATATATGCTCCCTCAAATTGGTTAAGGCTCTTGGGTTCTCTGATGCGTGCGTAGATCCAACGAAAAGCATAGTGATCAAAGCATACGACGACGAGGAACGCTCTTCATGGGGTGTTATCTCTCTTCCTATCAGAGTGGGACCGGTCATTGTAGACACAACCTGCCAGGTCCTGGATTTGGAACTACCATATAACATCTTACTTGGCCGTCCATGGATCCACGCATTAAAAGCTATTCCATCGACATACCACCAATGCCTCAAGTTTCCTTTTGACGGCACATAAGTAACCATATACGGAGACCCCGACCCTTTCCAATATTGTACCAATTTAAGGGGTATCTCTGAAAACTGAGTACCTATTAACCGAGAAGCACCTGGCTCCTCATCGACCAAATACATTGATCCTTCCACACTCATGTCATCTTCCACACCCACTTCATCCACGTCTTCTGCCATACCACCACCTTCCACCAGCCCTAAGACTGAGGCAACTATCAAAATCCAGGAGCTGGGCTGCAGAGAGTTCAAACTAAATACAACATACAACATAACTACAATACCCACTCCTCCAAAGATATATGGGCAGCCATGTTTCAGAATGGAACCTCAAGAAACCTTCAAAGTTCCACCGAATACAGTTTTTATCAAGTGGGGAGACATGAATGATGAAGACCTTGCTGACATCACATGATGGATCTATAAGGATACAGTCACATTACCTCCATTACCAGTTCAAAAATATGGCAAGGGTTACAACATCATGAAGGCTAAAGGCTACGATGGTACTAGTGGTCTTGGGAAAAATAAAACTGGTCGAAGGGAACCCATAGAAACTTTTCAAACTCTGAAGTATCTTGGATTAGGGTTTGGATCACTCAACAATGACAATCAACGTACCTCTGGACTTTTAAATGAGCAAGTACATGCTTCTAACAGTGTCGAGACTACTAGGGAAACCCTCACTGAAACGGACTCCCATGAATGGGAATTTGGCTCAGAACGATCCCTAAGTGACTGCTGTCTTGATGATTTGTTTGTCAAACCAGGGGAACTGACCTCTAAACAACGATTTTGGCAAACATTCAAAATTGAACGAGCACCAAACAGTCAAAGTCCTACTACGACTTCCCATGACACATTACACCTGTCATATGAATTCAATCAGTCCAATCAGTCTAACCAGTCTAATCAGTCCGAAGTGTCAGACGACAGGGACAACCAGGACTCTAAAACCTTCACCCCTTACTATGACAACGAACATGATACTAGTGAAGGAGAATATTGGATAGAATTCGATATAGAGTTGGATAATGATAATCTCATTTACAACATCACCGAATCCATCTGCATGTTGTCCGCATCCTCACCCAAATTCACTAGCCTTGATGATGGCATCTCCTTAGTTTACCCTGAACTAATCGATTGGGACCAACAAGGACCACCAGTTTTGGACACATTCCAAAATGATGAAGCCATTGCCGAATTCATGGGATTAAGAGAAGGCATACCAAGTGGGGACCACAAATTCGAGTTTTCCATTGATTTAGACTGCACGACATACTTCGGCGAGATTGTCCGGTCCTCTAGTCGCAAAAGTAAAAATAAAGTAAAAAATGCAACGTCTCTAGGTGAAAATCGAAAGGCACCTCTTGACGATAAAATAGTAAAAATAAAGGACGAATCTGCAGGTGAAAACCTCTTTGAGGCACCCAAAGATGGAGGACTGGACTTTCTTCTTGTACAACAGGAGAAATCGGCCATGCTTATTGAGGACACAATAGAGGATAACATTTCAACGGCAGAAGACCCCAAGATGGTCCTATTTGCGGCATCATTGACTGATGAAGAGAAACCAGAATTTCATAAATTCTTTGCAGAACGAAAAATCAACTTTGCATGGTCCTACGCAGACATGCCAGGATTGGACCCCAAGCTGGTTTTGCATCATTTGCCACTATTACCCAATGCTAAACCAGTCAAGCAGAAGTTACGTAAAATGCACCCTCAAGTTGCCCTATTGGTCAAGGCCAAGTTAAAGAAATTATTGGATGCCGGATTTATAAAGTCTATAGATTATGCTGAATGGATTTCCAACCTAGTGCCGGTGACAAAGCCAAATGGACTGATTCGAGTATGTACAAATTTCTGAGACCTAAATAAAGCATGCCCAAAGGATGACTTTCCTTTACCCAACATTGACATCATAGTCGACTTAACCACAAGACATGAGATGCTATCCCTCATGGATGGTTTCTCTGGCTATAATCAAATCTGCATCGCTCCTGAGGATCAGTACAAAATAGCTTTTACATGCCCATGGGGGACATACTGTTAGAACGTCATGCCCTTCGGTCTTAAAAACGCAGGCACCATGTATCAAAGGGCTATGACCACAATCTTCCATGATATGATGCACAATATAATGGAAGACTATGTAGATGACCTATTGGCCAAATTAGCAACAAGGAAAGATCATTTGAAGGTACTCGACAAAATTTTCAAGAGACTGGAAGAGTACAAAGTTCGGCTAAACCCTAAGAAGTGTGTTTTTGGGGTCACGTCAGGTAAACTATTGGGGTACATAGTTTCCCAAAGAGGCATAGAGGTTGACCTGACAAAGGTCAAAGCAATCATAGACATGCCTCCGCCTCAAGGGATCAGTGAACTCAGAACTCTGCAAGGCAGAGTACAATCTATTCGTCGTTTCATAGCTCAATTGGCAGATAAGTGCCACCCAGTCCAGTACCTATTGCGTAAAGGTGTCCCCTTTGTATGGATGGATAAATGTCAATAGGCCTTCCAGCAAATCAAAGATTACCTGCTATCAACACCAGTCCTCATGCCGCCCATTCATGGAAAGCCTTTGATTCTATACATCTCAACTACCAGTTCAGCACTGGGGGCATTGCTGGCCCAAAATGATCATGAAGGGAAAGAAAGAGCAATCTACTACATTAGCCACACACTAATAGGTTATGAGTTGAATTACACATACATTGAACGTGCATGCCTCACAGTTGTCTTTGCAACCCAAAAACTAAGGCATTATATGCTCAATCATCAGACACAACTGGTGGCCAAGATCGACCCATTGAAATACCTCTTAAGTCAAGTAGCATTAACAAGCCGGTTGGCAAAATGGGTCATGATCTTAAGTGAGTACGACATACAATATGTTGAGCGCAAGGCAATAAAAGGGCAAGTAATAGCAGATCAATTAGCAGATGCACCAATCCAAGTCTCTCATCCATTGGTAACTGATTTTCCTGATGAGTCCATTTTTCATGCGGAACCAACAACACCATGGAAGCTGTATTTTGATGGGTCTCACACTGGTCATGGCTCAGGTGTTGGAATCTTGTTCATCACACCACAAGGGGATTCAATTCCTAATTCATTTTGAATCCCTTTCCCTTGTACGAATAACATTGCTAAATACGAAGCATTAGTTACAGGTCTCAAGTTGGCAATCAAATGGAAAATTTAGACATTGCTTGTATTCAAAGATTCCCAGCTAGTAATCAACTAGGTGAATGATGACTATGAAACAAAAGATGAGAAGATGCTTCCCTACAAGAGGATGGTGGACAGTTTCCTGACATATTTCCAACTGATTTCTTTTGAGCAAATCCCCAGGGCATAGAATAAGGCAGCTGATGCAATGGCTACTATTAGTTCTCTCTTGAACATCCCTAAAAATGTGTCACAATTTGAGTTCCTAGTAGAACAGCTGTTGATACCGGCATATGACATCCCAGAGTCAGAAATGGTTTGCGAACTTGTTGGTCCCAACTCTCCTTGGTATCAGGACATTTATGACTATCTAAAGACTCAAACCCTTCCACCGAACCTACCCAATAACCAAAGGAAATCCTTCATTAGGAAATATGCAAGATATGTCATTGTCAGTGACACCCTATACCATCGTAGTTTCAACAATACCCTCCTTAGATGTCTAGACACCAATGAAGCATGTACGACCTTATGAGAAGTGCACGACGGTATATGCGGATCTCATTCGAGCGGTCCTACTCTAGCTAAGAAACTAATGAGACTTGGGTATTATTGGCCAACAATGGAAAAAGATGCACTTGAATATGTTAGGACTTGTCACAAATGTCAAATACACAGCGACTTGGTCCATGCTCCAGCACAGGAACTCCGTCCCATCACTTCTCCTTGGCCCTTCGCTCAATGGGGACTCAACCTCGTGGGTAAGATTCATCCAACCTTATCCAACGGCCATAAATTCATTATTACTGCCACTGAGTATTTCACAAAGTGGATCGAAGCCATCCCATTGACATACATTACTGGCAAACAAATATCAAAATTTATCCTCAACTACATCATTTGCTGGTATGGCCTTCCATAGTCATCATCACTGACAATGGACATCTGTTCAAAAACCAAGACGTCCGTGAGTTATGTGAGCGATTCTATATCCAACACCACTTTTCATCCCCATACTACCCCCAAGGAAACGGCCAAGCTGAGGCATCGAATAAAACCATTGTCAAGATCCTCAAAAACACTGTCAATGACGCTGGTCGTGACTGGCACATACAACTTAATCCTGCTTTGTGGGATTACCGAACTAGCATTCGTATGCCAATAGGAGCCACCCCATTCGCCCTAGTCTTTGGAATTGAAGCCATCTTACCCATTGAGGTCGAAATTCCTTCGCTACGGGTCTCCTTGAAGGGTCTAACTAATGAAGAGGAGTACCGACAATCACGCTTGCACGAGCTGGAAATACTGGACGAAAGAAGACAAAACTCACTGAATCACCTCCAAGCATATCAAAACTGCCTTTGTCGCAGCTACAATAAAAAGGTTATGGTCAGAAAGTTTGACATTGGTGACCTGGTTCTCATGCAGAACCCTAAGAACCAAGCAGACAGAGAAAAGCTAGGAAAATTTGAACCCAACTGGCTAGGTCCATATATTATCATATCTTCTTTTGGTTCTGGAGCATATCAACTGGCAACTCCAGATGGAGAATAGTTGACTGAGCCCATCAATAGTTTACACCTCCGAAGGTTCTACGCATAGCATCAGAGGACAAAGCTGAAGGCCCTAAAAATAAAAAAATTGAAAAGTGGTAAAAAATCGTCACCTTGATGAAAACCTGGCAAACAGGCATCTTGGTGACACCAAAAAAATCAAAAAATTATGAAAATAGTAAAGAGAAAAATAATTCATCCAATGGTGAAAACCTGGCAAACAGGCGCTTTGGACAAGTACCATGGTGAAAACCTAGCAAACAGGCGCCATGCGTAATCAATCATTGCTCTGCCATCTACTGTCACTTGGTCTAACTTGGCCTAGGATAAAAAGGCATTTCTACCATTATTTCTCAAATCTCCATCACATCCTACCTTATCTGTCATAGTAGATAAAGGATTGACATCAAGTCCTGAAAACTGTTTGTCTACCAAGTCAGCACCGTCCCGTCCATATCACTTATGAATGGCTAAGTCTTAGACCTGACTGGGGGAAAAATGTTTATCATGAAATTTCAGTGGATGTCACACATGATCAAAAAAATTGGCAAAAAGTCCTGAAAAAAGACAAAAACATCACAAAAAGTCCTTAAAAAAGACAAAAACATTGGCAAAAAGTCTTGAGAAATGACCAAAAACATCACAAAAAGTCCTGAAGAAAGACCTAAAAATCATAAAACGTCTTGAAGAAAACATCAAACAAAATCATTAGACCACTCGAAGAGCATGAACACATTGTCATTTTAGGTCAAAATCAATCATGTCAAATCAGCCTATGTCATTTGTCTGAACTACGTTGTCTCTGCGCATTTGCTACGTAGGCAAGACTCATACTTGAGTCCCCGAGACATTAGGTCAGTCCTTTTAGGTTTGTAAAAATAAAATCATGACGCAATCTTCATTCATCAAGACAAAGTCATTGGTCGTGTCGAACTACAAGGTCTCTGAGTATATGACATAGGCAAGGCCATCTATCGATGAGCCCCTGAGGCCACACTAGGTCAGTCCATTAGGGTTCATGACACTACACTGGCACACACGTCAAAAGTCTTCAATCATTTCTCCACATTGGAAAAACTCCTAAAACAAAGTAAAACAATCTTTTATTCAACATGACAACCTCATCAGCGTATCGCTCATATCATCACGGCAATATCGACATATAGTCAAACACAAGTCAAATCTGATCAAAGAAAGTCAAATCATTCTAAACCGATCAAACTGTCAAATTTTGGTTAAATCTTCAGATGAGTCCTTCTGAACGATAACCTCTGTCATTTACACCTTAGGATGTGTCCTTCCTAGGCGTCGTCATCGTCATTTCGACATTTCAAGTGATCCTCTTGACATTTAAACGATTACTCTTCCTAACATCAGTACTCTTCAGATGAGTCCTTCTGAAGAACCAACTCGGTCATTTATGCCTTAGGATGTGTCCTTTCTAGGCATCGTCATTATTTCGAGGAACCCCTTACGACCACTAGGGATCAAATTCTCTCGACATCGGCTTCATTCAGGATGTGTCCTTCCTAAATTCACCAAGTCTCGACATTTTTCAGGGTCATCAAAACTTTAAGCATTCAGGCATCTTGACATTATCAAACATGGCATCTTGGCATCAGAACAATGGATATCCAGACGCACTTGGCAAACACTTGACAATTTTCTTCTCATCTTTTATCATGTTATTAGCTTTTCAGCAATATCCCACTAAGCAGGATTTAGAGAAGCAGCGACGTAGCATGACAACTGACACACATGACTACTAGCTTCTCAGCGAGGTCCTGATCTTGGGATTTAGAAAAGCAATGACATATCATGATAGAGACTTTATTTTTGTAGCTTGACAATCATGTCACTAGTTTCTCAAGGATGTCCTGGAAATAGGATTTAGAGAAGCAACGACGTTTCATGATTCGTCCTTGTCTTTTTTTTCTTATGGGTGATTATGACAAAAGGACTGGGGCAATCACGCTCTTAGTATGAGTCATGATCATCCTTGTCTATGACTATTTGTCTTACGTAATGGTACAACCTTGCACACCTTGATATATGTCATATCATGGTGTTTGTTGGCCATTACAACAGTTTTCCCAATGATGATTAAAGAGCAACAAATATTAAAAGTCCTACAGTAAGGTTTTGAAGGATTTGTATCTTCTCATGGGTCTCATATCTTCTCTCATCAGTCTCATCATCTTCTCTCGTCCATCCCACGATGATATCCTGTGACATCCAAAAACATAAGTGCATACATGCTCATATACATTGCATTAGGTCCATACATACATCACCCATGGCATTAAATCATATACATAAGCACAAGCATTGCATTAACATAATCATTAGCATTGCATCTTTTACATAAATACAACATACACATCATTAACATAAGCAGATAAATAAGCATTGCATCATCATGACATCAAAGATTACAAGTAGGCATCATAGGACATACATAGCATCATACATGTCATAGTACATAAAAGCATAGAAAATCACATAACACATGTAGGTTGCATCAAAACTGCATCATCATATAATACCATCTCAAAAATATACAATGTCATAGGATAAAGTCAACGGATATCCCAAAAATGGAGCTCGCAGGCTCAAATAATATAGTGTGTCACAATACAAAAATTCCCTAGGGAAGGCTCTCATCATCTCCTTGGGGAGAAGAGTGTGGCGGAGGCAACTCTGTCATAGGCACTATAATAATAGGGGCCCTGTAGCAACCTATGTCTGTGAAGCTGATGGAATACTGAGTGAAGGCATCATCTCAACAGTAGTAAACACCTATGAGGTAACTGCGGCTGGACTCTGAGTGATAGAAGGATCTGTAACTGGCGACTGTACCTGGCCTGACCTCTGCACTGAACCAACAGAACCATGACTATGCCCTGAATGGTGACTCGGAGTATGCCTGTGGGAATGGTGTGACCTATGACCCGAGGTGTGTCCTATGGAAGTAGACCCTCCGACACTGGTATGGCTCTTGGTACCACTACCACTGCCTGACCTCGCCTGTGACCAGGACAAAATAGGATCTCGTCGCTCTGGTGGCACTGCCTGCTCATAAAGGGTCCTGTACTGCCCCAATTTGGTGCTCACCCTGGCAAGCTCTCAAGCCATATCTCCCATCGGTCCTATGCACAAGGCTGCAAACTCTGTACACCACTGTGCCACATCCTGCTGGCGGATAACTGCCTAATCCCGCTCTACACGGGCTACCTCCAGAGCCGACTATAGAAACCTGACCTGTGCCAAGCTGGCATCTAATCTCTATTGAAGGTCTACCACTCTCTGATCTGCTGGGGCATCTGACGGTAACCCTGAAGAGGACGGTATCTCCTCCTCCCCCTCCACCATCTGCCATCTCAGAAGCCTCTCGGCCTCATCCATAGCATCATCCTCGTCATCATCATCCTCGGCCTCTGTCTCCTCCTGCCTGGCCACCTCTGCCTCCACCTCCTCTACCCTCACCTCCGCCTCCTCCTCCTCTCCCCTCATCTCCATCTCCACCTTCGGCGCCCTAACATCCACCTCAACATCCTTCGCCTCTCCCCTCAACTCCACATCCTCCTCCTGTCTCTCCCCCTCCACCTCCTCCTGTGCCCTCACCTTTGGCTCCCCCTCCTATCTGGGCTGCTCCTCACCCTCTCCCTTCTCACCAACCTCTGGGATGGCATCTAATGCCGCCCTCACCACTCGTGGGCATACCCTCCGGACTTGTCTCTGCCCAGCTCGCTATCGCCTCCGCCCATCTCTACCATCATCTCCTCCTCTGCCTCCATCTCTGCCTCTGTCTCCTCCCCTGCCTCCATCCCTGCCTCTGTCTCCACCCCTACCTCCATCCCCACCTCAGCCTCCATCCCCACCCCTGTCTCTATCATCTCCCCCCTCCCTCCATCCCTACCTCTGCCTCTACCTCTGCCTCCCCGCTTAGCTCGTTGCACCCGAGGAATGATTGATCACCTATCAACTGGTGCTGGCCCGTCAGGATCTGTCAATGGCACAAGTCTGCGTGCCTGCCACCATAGGTCATAAGTTGGCGTCGTACCTAGATCCGCTGCTCTGCCTCTCCAACCCCAGGCCTGGGCTACTAGCCCATCTATCTGCTATGTCGCAAAGGCCACTGGGATGGTCGGCCCCCATGCATACTCTCGGGAAGATTTGGCATACTCTGTCGTCCCCACGGGCACATCCTGCTACTCGCCAAACTGTCTCAACACACGCTGTGATAGGTACATCTCAATGATCAAGGACGTCTGCACTGTCCTGCCAATAAGGTATTTGTATTGTCTGTAGAAGCTCAAATGCTGATCCTCATCATCCCATGGCTCACAATCCTTGTATGGCCTCCAGATGAACGTCACCATGGTATCGATCTGATGCCACCACCATCCTATCTCGCCCATGTGGGTCTGCTATAATGCGCCGGCATAATAGTAGGAGTAGGGCATCCCCACGGCTAGCTACGGTCTGTCAATGGGAGGGCGGAATATGGCAATGTGCTCCCATGCCCAGATCATCATAAGGGTGGTCCCACAGGAGATACTCTCTCCTCTCCTGTACACGACATCGTGAAGCTGGTGATATAGCATCCCTAGCAGGCAAGGACCCCACGCATAAACTATCTTGTCTCACCTCATGCTGACCAGGACGTCTCCCCAACCAATCGGAAAGCCATGTCCTCACCAGTTAGGAATCAGGATGCCAACAATCAGAGTCGCCAGGAATGCATCGAAGCACCCATAGTGCTCCGCTAAGAAATCTCAATGGATCTCATAATCCTGAATGCCAAGTCCGGCCCCCTGATCTTAGTAATACGCACAGAAATTTTGCTCGCCATGACGCGGATCATACACAATCCGCTCCCCTCGAATAGGAATCCGGAGAATACGGTAGACATCCTCCAGGGTAATGGTAGCCTCATCTGTCGGCAGGTGGAAGGAATAGGTCTCGGAATGCCGCTCACACAGTTCCCAACAAACCCCTATTCGCCCGAATGGCAAGCATGAACGCAACATAGAATAAGCCTAGTCTCATCAATTGTCGCCGCTCTCGCGGGCCCAACTGATCGAAAAACTGAAAGGTGGTCGGTCTGCTCTCTCTAGTATAATTAGGGGCAAGCTGCCTCTACAAAAAGATGAACAATGCATTAGCACTTTTTGGACAACTGACAACATCATGAAAAGTAACCTAAGGTCATGCAAACATCCAAACAAGTTTTATTAAGAAAACAGGCAAATGCGTCACAAAAAAACAATTGCGTCGCGAAAAAACATTTGCGTCACGAAAAAACAGCATATGCGTCAGGACAGGTCAATTGCGTCGCTATATGACACTTGCATCACGAAATTGTGCAGTTGCGTCACCACATTGCGAATGCGGTGCGGAATTACAATTGCGACATTCAAATAATCAGTTGCGTCTCCACATAATGATTGCGGCACTTGACCAGTCAAGTGCGACTCGATATGGCACTTGCGTCGCGCGAATTATCATATGCGGCACAAACCACCGGTGCGGCCCGATTATGTCTTGCACTTGCATCATGACGCATCAAATGCATCGAACGTGAAAGCAATTGCGGCTCATGCGAACGCATATGCGTCGCGGTGCATTGGTTGACTACCCTAGAAAGCATGAAAAGGCATGTAAAACGATAAAATGACAAAGTAAGTTTAGGGTACATATCACCGGCTCTGAGCCCTCTGGCCGTCTGAAGGTCCTCACGATCTCCCCATGGTGCTCTGACACTGGAATAACCATCCTCGATGCTGCGCCTTTCGCTCTGAGCTCTCAAGTTTCGCAAGGTAAATAGTGAAAGTGAATTGACTTTTACCCCTTTGTCAACCTATTTATAAGGTCAAAATGGCATTTTTCAACCAAAGTCAATACTGGAGACTCATTTCCACACCTTTGACCTCCCCGTAAGTTGCTTTAAACATGTCAGAATCCGAAACCGATTGCGCCGTTGTTTTTCTAGTTATCAAATTGATTTATCGGGACCCTTTGCAAATTTTTCTGGCGCCGACCCAAAATTTGAAAATTTCCCGAGGGGGCAAGGATACTCCATACCTTCACTGGGGCATATTCGTGACTTATTTTTTTTGTCACAATGTGACAAGCGACATTATGACAAAGAGGGGCAAAATGTAGACACCTAAAAATGACCTAGGCCTGCAAGCTTCATTTTTACCACTTTCTTCCTAGCATAATTAAGTCATTTAATTATGTCCTTGGTCCACATTCGACTATTGATTAAATAATTCATAATTATTTAATTAATTCATGTCATTCATTTCTCCTTGATTATTAAATAAATAAATGTTATACATTTATCTAATACGTCATTAATTATCTAAGTCTTCCTCTAATTAAATAAATTTCTTAATTTATTTAATCCCCCTTTTGTCATTCATTTCTCCTTGATTATTAAATAAATAAATGTTATTTATTTATCTAATACGTCATTAATTACCTAGGCCTTCCTCTAATTAAATAAATTTCTTAATTTATTTAATTCCCCTTGGTCATTTATTTCTTCTTGGTTATTAAATAAATAAATCTTATTTATTTAATTACATCACTAAGTAAATCCCCTTCTTTTAAAATTAAATAGATTCTAATTTATTTAATTTTTGTCCATTTCCCACTATAATTAAATAATTATTTTAATTATTTAGTTATTCGTTAGCCTCTTCTCTCATCAAATTAAATAAATTTTTATATTTAATTTAGCCCACTCTCTGGAATTTTGAATTAAATCATCATTTAATTCAAAATAATTCCTTTTGTCACATTCCTCCATATTTAAATAATATCTTTAATTATTTAATTATTCATTGGCCACCTAAATTAAATAATTTTTATTATTTAATTTCTCCAGCAACCTCTTTGTCCGTGCCAATCTTATCTTCCAAATCAAATCTTATCTCTTGACATCTCATTTAATTTTCAGCCCTTGATTGAATTATTTTATAATTCAATCTCAACCCTTCATCCTTATCATTGCCCTAATTTTGACCTAACCCTATTTCACACTGCAGTATTCAATCTTGACCATTGATTCTAGGGTATTTGTTATCTTCTCATCCTGGCCACACATTCAAAATTGCAGTTTTTATAAAATGGCAATTTTGTTCTCATTTGGATCTCTCTCATGCTTAGATTTTAACTTAAGCTATTATTATTTTTGCAGTCATTGTCATTTGCAACCATTCTCATCTTTAGTCTATTGTGAGGTCATTGTGAGGTCATATCTTTTATACAAATCCTTCAACACTTGCATAGAGCTTTGTCATTTGTCATAGTTGCTCATTTGAAATCTGAGGGCATCTTTATTTACTGCAATCTAGGAGGTGTAACAAAGGTCAACCATGGAAGATGGGGACTTAGGGTAACATTGTCCCTTTTGTTTTCATGTTTATTTCCTTTGTGCTTTGTTATTTCAATGGATTTTAATGATGTTGTGCTAACCCCTTTAACATATCAGATTTTCCCTTGATTACAGAATGTATTTCCTTTCTCTTTATTTTTTTGTCTTTGTCTGTCTTTGTCTATCAATGAAACTATATACATGAAATAAAAATTTAATACCTTAAGTTATATTTCATGTATATAGTTTCAAGATGTTTGAGAGTGGTTTCAGATCTCTTGGAGTTATAATGCAAATTCTAGTTTTTGAAAGATCTTATTATTTTTCAAACTGTCAAATTTCAGTAATCGACATGTCAAATTTTAGTAATCAGGAGGTCAAATTTTAGTAAGCAACAAGTTGTATCATCTTTCTCTCTCTCTCTCTCTCTCTCTCTATCTCACTCATTGTTATCTATTATGCTCTAGACCTCTCTGTCTCTCTCTTTGTCTCACTATCTTCATTCCTTTATCTAACTTTCTCTCCCTTGAGCTCTCTCTCTCTCTCTCCCCCTCCCCTTCCCTCGCTCCCTCCCTCCCCTTCCCTCACTCCCTCCCTCCCTCTCTCTTTCTATCTATCTCACCTCATCATCCCTCCCTACTTCTCCCTCCCCTCTCCCTCTCTACTTCTATCTATCTCACCTCTCTCTTCCTCCCTACATCTCCCTCCCTCCTCCCCCTCTCTCCTTCCCTATCTACTTCTCTCTCTCTCTCTCAATATCCCCACCTTCCTCCCCTTTTTGTATCACATCTTGGTGCACATCAAAGAGAGTGTGTGAGAGACAAATACAAAGTGAGGAGGGAGGGTGGGAGAGAGAGAGGGGAGGAAGAGGTAAAGTCGTATAAGTGAGATAGAAGCAAAGAGAGAGAGTGTGTGGTGAGATACAAAGAAGTGGAGAGGGAAGGAGAGAATGAGATAGAGAGAGAGAGGTAGGGAGTGATGGAGGGAGAGGTAGGTAGAGAGAGAGGGGAGATAGAGAGTAGAGAGGGAGAGAAGAGATAGAAAAAAAGGGGGAGGGAGAGAGAGAGAGGGGGTAGGTAGAGAGAGGGAGGGGGATATAGAGAGAATTAGAGGGAAGGAGAGAGGGAGGGAGGAGGGAGAGATAGCTGAGATATGGAGAAACATAGAGAGAGAGAGAGAGAGAGTTGAGAGAGAGAGGGGAGGGAGGGAGAGGTGAGGTGAAGAGGGATAGTTGAGATAGATAGAAGTAGAGAGAGAGGGTGAGGAGAGATAGAAAGAGGGGGGAGGGATGGAGGGAGACATAGAGAGAGAGAGAGGAGAGATAGTGATAGAAGGGGGAGATAAAGGTAGACAAAGATTTGTAGGGAGTTATAGAGAGAGGTAGGTAGAGACGGAAGGATAGATGGAGGGAGAGGTAGGGATGTAGAGAGAGAGGGGGGAGATAGAGAGAAGTAGAGAGGGAAGGAGAGAGGGAGGGAGAGGTAGAGAGAGAGAGAGGGAGAGAGGGAGGGAGGGAGAGAGGTGAGATATATACAAGTAGAGAGGGAGGGGGTAGAAGGAGGGAGAGCAAGGTAATATATATAGAGAGAGAGGGGGGAAAGATAAAATTAGAGAGGTAGGGAGGGAGGGAGGAAGGGAGAGAGGTCAGATAGATAGAATGAGAGAGAGGGGGGGAGATAGAGAGATTTAGAGAGGGAGGGAGGGAGATAGATAGTAGAGAGGGAAGTAGAGAGAGAGAGAAGGATAGATAGGTAGAGAGGTAATTCTTAAGCTTAAGGGAGAGAGAGTCAAATAAAGGGATGAATATAGTGAGAGAGAGAGAGAGAGAGGTTTATAGCATAAGATAAAAAATGAGTGAGATAGAGAGATGATACAACTTGTCGATTATTGAAATTTGACCTCTTGATTACTAAATTTTGACATGTTGATTAATGAAATTTGATTGTCTAAAAAGTTATAAAATCTTCTAAAAACTAGAATTTGCATTATAACACCAAAAGATCCAAAACTACTCTCAAACATCTTGAAACTATATACATGAAATATAACTTAAAGTATAAGAAAGTAAATTTATATATGTAAATGTCAACTTAAATGTTTATTTCATGTTTATAGTTTCACTAACAGAGAAAGACAAAGACAAATACAAAAAAGACAAGAAGGAGAAAGAAAATACATTCTAAAAATTCATCATTCACATTTGGTTAGTGCCAAATTGCTTGCATTGGGAAATACAAACCCTTTGGGTTAGATTTTCCTTGGGCATCCAACCCAAAGGGTTGGACGACCATTTCATGCCAAAAACATGGTTTTTTGAAAAGGTAACAAAATTTCACATATTTTTTATCATGCTCTCCACCAAGTTTGCACGTGTTTCAAAGAAAATTTATAAAAAATATCATGATGGCATTAAGCTCTCTCTTAGCTATCTAACCATATAATTTTTTTCACATCTTGATTATGTTAAGGTTTTCCTCTTTAACTTCTTTTGTTAGTGTTTTTTTTTTTGTCAAAAACCAACATGTGCTAGTTTGCGTATAGTTTTTTACTCGTTCATCGAATTTTGAAACAAAACACATTTTTAGAAACTAGAATCCATTCTACACGTATTAAAAAAATGATTTTCGATTAGTTATCAAAAAAATTAGGGGGGTTCACACTCAAATTTTTGCTTTTCAGGATGTGTCCACTTCAAAAATTAGTAAAAAAATTATATATTCATTAAAAAATTAGCTAAAAATTGGCATAAACTACATGGTGTTAGCTAATTTCTCACTGAAGCAATTTTTGAAATTCTAAAAAAAGGTTAACATTTTAGGGGGAGCACAACAAATGCTATGCTATATTTTTTGATAGAAACAAGACCACTTTGTGTGCTCTCCCTTTTTCAAACCCTTAATCTTCATTAATTAAAAAAATAGTAGTTTAGAAAGTAAATTGAGAGCAACACAACTCTTGTTCATGTTGCATCTTCAAATTTTGAAAGTAACTATCTTCATTTTCTCGTTGAAAATTAGACTTTGCTAATTTTAGAAGAAAAAATCTAGCATCTTAATACTCCTTTTTTGTGTTACAACTTTGTCCACTTACCCATTGTGAGAGGAGACTATGATAGAGAGAGGAGAATGTTACAATGGATGTGTTGTAAGTTGTATCCCTTCATTTTGTTGGATGAAATAAAGAAAGGACCAATTGTTTCTCCATTGATGTAGCTCATATTGGATAAACCACGTATATTTGTCTTTGTTTTTGTGTTATTTTTATATTTTATTTCTACATTCATTTTATTAGATGATAGGCTATATAGTGTGGGTACAACCTAGCAGAATTCTATGTGCCTCACACCTCAAAATAAACTCTGAGCAGTTGAAACAGTCTTCTTCTCATGCCTGAAAATAGATTTTGACTCGCAATTTCTCCCACATTGAATGAGCAATAGACTTCGTTATAGGAACTATGATATGATTTTGTCTCATCCTTATCTCTACTATTTGTAATCTAATCTAATCTAGTCGCTGCAATCTTATCCTTATCTTAATAGCACTATCATTGTGTTGTTTCTTATAAATATGTATCTATGAAATGTTTAAAATTATCCAATTCAAATATAAGATATAAGGATAACTCTATAGATTCTATATTGGTATTGTCATCAATGAATATTATTTTGCAGTACTAGAGTTGATATTTGTTTCAGTTACGTGATTGTTTGTGTACCTAAATAGTGCATGTTATTTATGTTATTTCTTTCTTGCATGTTATCTTTATCTCTCCCTCTGATCCTGTAATGAAATCAAATTTAAATTGGAAGAAAGAAAATTGGATCAAATCTTGCCTACTTACTTTCTCTCATTTCCATATTGCTTTCTTGCTTGCATACTCTACAATTTATTTGTAATCTATAAATAATTAATCGAAACAAAGTCTAACCTGACTTGTATGGGTGTTATTTATATCACTCAAAACAATGATATCATCATTCTTTGAAGGATCCATACCCATTTTTTGGCCATAACTTTTTTTGGTGATGGTAAACATTTCTTGCAAACAACTATTCTACCCACCCTCTTCCATGACCAGGAAAAGAAGTTCAAGAATCTCCCAGGTTATTCAAGAAGACAAATTAATTCAGGAAAACAAACTCCCTATGCTTTTCTTAGGGAAATTTTATTACAATACCATAGTGGAATTGTTGTGTGTATTGATGCAAGCAGGCAAGAAACAGTTGTGCAATTGTAGAGAAAGAAACATGGCTTATTGAATTGGAAATTTAGCAGCGCATCATCAACTATTAGATTTCTTTAAAAACTACTATCTACAATTTGCATTACTATGTGACTTCCTCCATTCTAAAACTAGGTTAATGGTCACCACTCTTGGAAATTAATTCCCTTCATTTGATATAGGTGAAATATTCATGAACAAAATATAATTTTAGTTTGAACACAGTATGAGACTAGGAGAATGAGTGCATCCCTATATCTTTCCACATAACAGTATTCACTATTGTTCAAAGAATTTAATTGCTTCCTCTATTGAAATAAATCAATAAAATAATTCAAAATATAGCTTATGATTATAATTGATTCTAGAGGAATAGTGATTAAACTTAAATATATATTTTTTATCTCTTATGTTGTTGCACATGTTAAGAATATTCTTCATAGACCCCTTAGTGTACTTTTCAAATATATTTAATGTTTTTGATTTCACAAATGACATGAAGAAATTTATCCACAAGAAAAGTAATCCAAACATCAAAGGGCGAATCCTATCAAATTTGAATTTACCAATCTAAGTTGTCAAATATAATGTTCATTCAATTGAAGCCACATAGAATATTTTATATATGTCAACGCCTTAGTAGGAGCATAATATAAATCAAATGACACAAAAGAAAATATTTAGATATAAAATGCATGAATAGTTTATAATTGTAAAATTTAACTAAAAAAATTAGAAAAAGAAGAAAGTTTGATCTATAATTTTGAATAAATATAATTGAAAAACATGCAAAGAAAATATATATAAAACCTCACTCCTTCATGTTCCATGGTATATAAAAGAATCTAGAAACTAATATATGGACTCTAAGAATCTATTAATCCTAACAACCATATAAAATATTTACCCTTCCCACAAAGGAAACAAAATAAACGACCATATCTTGAGTGAAATAGCCTTGATTTGATGTGCAAATATGAAACTCAGACCATTTTTCTTCATCGATGTCATAGACAACAAGACATAATTTATGTAGAATCTTGAATTCACTTGCCATAGTTTCAGTGATTGATTTTTTGGCAGTCTATCAGCAATTGTATCATTTTTTTTTGTGTTTTATTTCAGTCTAATACACTCATTGAAACCATTGAAACCCTCACAAGGAGATAAATTACTTTTGTTCCAATCTACTAAATATCAAACATCATAAGCATCATTTTTTGTAATAAAGATAGGCTAGAGACTTATTCTCTTCTTGTAAAGAACAAATCAATGCAGTTAGATGAGAGCATGAGTTTTGATCAAACTTTTGTGTACTCCAACAATTTCTATCTGGAAATAAATATGACATATAAATTCCATTTGAAATGAAAATGAACCACTTTGAAGAGTGCATTTTTGTTGAATGACAAAGCAACAATTAAAAATAATGCAACAAATGCTCCCACCATTACTTTTCAATAAGAACTCTAAATAAAATACCAATTGATCATTTCTAATAGGAGTCTACTGTTCATGCTTTTCAATCCCTTGTTTTTGAAATGAATTCTTTTCCAACTAAAAAAGTCTAAAGCATAATTTATGTAAAATTTTAAACATGTGTTTTATTTTAACTCGAATTAATATAAAAATACAATCAGCATAGCCATTGCACCTCCTTTCGGTGCAAGTGTTAGTTGTTAGTTGTATATTACTTTGCAATCATATTCCTAACATATAATGCTTCTTATCCTCGTACAAGAAAACTTTTATCAGACAAGTGGAAAGCTTTAGTCATATATTAAATGACATAAATTCATGAAAATGTGCTGAGGATTTTCAACATTAAAAAAATTGTTATTGATTTTATACAAGTGGTGTTACAACCATGCATCAAAATTATGTGATAAATTTTTTTTGGGATCCAGTTGTGTAGTTTTAATTCATTTTACAACAATCCATATTTCATGAATAATAGATCATAAGAATTCATTTCTCACAAGCATGAAAAGTCCAATTAACACTCATTGTAGTCTACAAGAAACTCATTTCTTATAAGCATGAATAAGTTCATTTAATAATCATTGCATATTTCATAGAGTATGTAATATAGGTCAATCCAATTTGACTCAAAACTACACATCGCATAATTAATTATTTAAAAGAGTAATATAAACATCAAAATAGCCAACATACAAAAAGAAATGTAATGCTCATGAATTATGTTTTTCAATCATTTTCTAGAGAACATAACCAAACTTTCAGTGGTTAATAAAATTGACCAAAAAAGAAAGACAATTGCAGGGTTCTAGTACATTAGAAGAATAAAAGGACAAATCGGTAAGTTGGTTGCAAGAAAACTCATGAGAATTGATACTTGAACTCAAAAGTCTTTCCAAATCTCAATCAAGAAGATTAGGGGTACTCTAACTAATTTTTTTTAATGACAATCTATAAGAACTATGGTATTTTAATCCTTCAAAAGAGGGTAAATTAGAGATAGGCACCATTTTGAACCACAAAAATTGACTAGACAAATAGATTTTGGAAAGCATTCACATCAAGGAGAAATACATGTATGTATCTCCTTATACCAATATATACAATGAATGCCAAGTGGATCTTAGTTGTCTAATATAGTCATAACAATTGCAATCAACCTATCAAAGAAAGTTTATATTTATTAAGCCCAAATCATTTATAATTGAGCAAAATTTAAATGAATCCATTCAAATTTTAAGGGGAAGCCATTAATTAGACTTAAAAGAGAAAGTTTACAGTACTCATTAAAGGAATACATAAAACCATGTTGGTCTGATGCATGCCTATCCAGATGTAAAAGGAAAATTAAAAAAAAGCAACAAATGTAACAGAAATGTTGAGTAACTAAATTTATTTGAGTATGTGTCCTCATTTCTACTCGAGTGAACAAATCATATAAAAAGGCTACTACAAGAAGAATAGAAAATACTAGTAAATATCAATGTAAAGTATTCTTATAACAACAGGGTTTGGTACGGTAATAATTCATAATGTGGAATGCCTTACCAAGCTCATATAAAGTACATCCTTTGACAAATCATTTTCAAAAGAGAAACAAGCATGGAGGAAGTTGTTAAAATATAATTTATTTGATAGGGAAAAACTTGAAGCATAACACAAATCCTAAATTAATAAACTGAATGAGATTTTCAAAGTAAATGCACATACTAGTCAATTTATATTTCCTCTTTGGCCTGTACAAATGATACATTATTCCCTGGACTAAACATGTATGACTTCTCCAATGCAATATTTAAGAGGGAAATAGAAATCCCTTACATTTAGCCTTTTAAAAAAGACATAATTCCCTTCAGACATCCTTCTTACTTTCAAGAAGAAATGGCAGAAAATCTCCAAGATTCAAATATTAAATTATTACAGTCATCAAAAGTCTGGTTGCTAGACAGGTGAGGACATCTATGTCAAAGAGCCAACCAAAAATCCAAGATATATTGTGAAGAAGAGGGAGATTTAGGTTTTGAAGACCTATTATATCTTATAGTGTTCTACTTCTCAATTCTGATACTATTTACAATGGGAAGAAAATTTATATAAGTGCTGTTAATGGTGGAGATCATCTTTAATGCTCATCATAATAATCATCATTTTCTGAAGTTGCAATGAGTTGAGTAACTTCAATGCTGCTTCTCACCAGTTTCCTTTTCTGCAACTTTAAATCAAATCTATGCAGGTAGCTTTGCAGGACTTATAAAGGCTACACAGCCAAACTGGAGTGATGAGTACTTCTCGTGAACCGCTTTGAGAGAGTTTTCTGCTGAATTATGGTGAAATTGAACCATCAATTTTGCGCATTCCCTGTAGAAAATAAAATACACATCCAAGTAGAAACAATATACTTTGAGAGAGTTTTTCTTGGAATCTCCCGTATCATATTAAGGGAAACTTTGATACACCTAGACAAAGCATAATGTCTATTTTTTGGACTCGTTTATCTTCTAATTTAGCAATGGAGACTAGAAGAATAAGGTCTATTAGTTTATTTATATGAATTTTGTGAAGGATGGTAAAAAACAAGGTAAGGAATAGAAAACTCACAGAAGGTCTGCTTCAGAGTAGCCTGTATACCGTGTAAGTAGATCATTCCAGATTGGTGCCTTCTTCAAAGCACACCGAGCAGTGTAGACTGCTGCAGCAGCAATCAACGATGGGGTAAAGTTGATCATAACATATTGGAGCAAGCTCAGTTCACTTAGGAAGAACACAAGATTTTCCATCTGACCATTGAAGAACACATATTGATAGAAACAAAACTAAATTATGTTAATGTCCAGATTGAATGAGACTCAGAAAACAATCAAGATAGGTTGACAATGTAAAAGTAAATCTAAATGCAAAAGTAAAATGTGGACAAAACAAAACTGAAGAGGATAATCCAAAGTGGATGTCCCTACAAGAAATTGATCAATCATCTATTTAAGAAGTGCCAAGCAGAGGAGAAAGAGGGTTCATCAGACCATGGCATGTTCCTTTCTAGCAATGTTAACAATAGAGCAAATATGAAAAAAAAGGGTTTAGAGACCATAAGGTTTTGCCTTTTTGTCAGAATCAGCTGCCTTAAGAAACCGAATAAGGAATACATATTGAGTTGGAATTGTGAGAATGAAGTTGAGTTTGCTTAGCATAGTCTTTTCCATAGCTAGTATCTGCTGTCTTGTATATGCCCCAGCTGAGTAGTACACAAAATCGTCGACCTATAATCAATTAAATCTTGTAAGAAACACCACTACTGCAGCAAGGAATGCCCGTTGTTCCATTGACAAAATATTTAATTTAACAATTAATCAAAAACCTACCCCTGGTGGAAAAACTTCCTCATACTTGCAAGCTAGAAACATTGCAGTAGCGCCCACAAGTTGTAAATCTTTCCTTGAAATAGGTTCGATGGAAAGATATCTATCAATCAGGTTTGTGGTAAGATACAATGTCTCTGGCATCAACTGAGATTCCCAATGTACCTATAGAGTGCTGTATGAATTATAAGAATATTCGCCATATAATACAAATGAATTTATGAAGATGCTAGACAGGAGAGAACAAACTACCTCAGCCAGCCAGTCAATCAGCATTGCTCTCATCTTGCCAGCAAGATCTAATTGAGAGGGCATATAATCTGGTACACAGCTCATACTCTGCAAACCGATAGATTAAAAATACCTACAAATAAGCTTTCAAGCACCCCATCTTGGTTTGAACTAAAAGAAAGGTGAAAAAAAGCACACAAAAGTACCTCATTTTCATGATAAAACCTGTAGATATCCTCTACATATTCAACCACTGCCAATTGATTTTGAAGTTCTTGTCCATCAATATTAGACAAGAGGTTCGCCGCCTCTGTCATTTCAGCATCAAATCCGCCACAAAATGCCTGAAATTTTTAATGATGAGAACCTTCTGGTTTAATTATTTATCAAATTATGTATACATGCTTCTGTATCAACAGAAGTTAAAAGAATTGTGTCTCACCAGAAAAAAATCAATCATACCTTTCTATTGGAAATCCAAAAGAAAAGAAAAACAAATATTAAGGAATAAAATTTCTGCACTCACTACACTTTGAGATGTGAGGGTTTCCGTTGCCATTTTAGCTTTCGCTTTTCTTGTCACGGCTTGGAGATTGTGCTTCTGAGTTCTGTTTACCGTGTGTGTTGGTTCGTCAATCGTTGAATTATCTTCTGTGCCACACTTGGCATCAACTAATGCAAAAGGAAGATTATGTCTCTTGCTGGTCTTCCATTGATTATTCGCAGCTTCTGCTTGAGGTTGCTGACAAATAAATAAGGAGTTGTTAAAAAACTTGAGATCAAAGCATAACCATACAAAATGTTCAATTAGGGAGGAAATGCAGATAACCTTATTTACGAATTTTCCCTTGTTAGGAGCATCCTGTGCATTGGCATGGAATGGAGTTCCATAAACTCTGATCAACACACAAAAAAAAATCAATCACAACATGGGTGCCAAAAAACTACATATTTTTCGGAAGGAGAGGCCTTAAAATCCACAGATGGGGTACTTGTGAGGCATAGATAAAACCAACCTTGTTATCCAGCTAGTGGTACCAGGGCGAGGTGGTTTCCTGTAAAAAATAAACACCATTATATCTTGATTGCAAAACAGGGTCCATTCCAACCTATGCATTCTTGCAATTTTTGTGATCAATTGGGCCTTGTAATATATTGATTACTGAAGGTAACATTTAAGGCAATTCTGAGAAGAATGGAAAAGAGACATACCCATAAACCTTTTTCCCTACTGACATTGCACTTGCCGTTGGTATCTTCCACGAGGTTACCAATAT
Source organism: Sequoia sempervirens (assembly GCA_007258455.2). Classification (NCBI taxonomy): domain Eukaryota; kingdom Viridiplantae; phylum Streptophyta; class Pinopsida; order Cupressales; family Cupressaceae; genus Sequoia; species Sequoia sempervirens. The sequence continues at coordinate 18,006 of VDFB02060285.1, read as the reverse complement.
CTTTCATAGCCCTTCTATTAGATGCTTGTGACACACTCTGTTTAGGATCTCTTAAAGCAGCACCTGGATTTTTAGAAGAAAATTTAAAGAAACCATAACAGCATACAGAATACAACCCCATAGAGCCAGGTTATCACTCTTCAGATACTAATCTCTCATGGCCAAGAATACCCAATAGGACTGAATGCATTATATTATCCTATAAATAGATAACAATGGGAATTCTCATACAACCGAACCAGAACAAATAAAAAAATCTTGGAAAAAGCATAAAGCAAAATATCTCTTATGTTCAATTCACATGACCGTTGTACCTTCTGTTTGAGCTGATCTGGTATCCATCTTCTTGTTTTCCTGCATAATTCTGAGAGAATTTTACTTTGTGAAGCTTATCTAAAACCCAAATTTCTTGAGTGTTTAATAAATCATACTTTTATAGAGGTTCATTACCTTAGTGGGCAACATTCTTTGATTCAAGATGAACAGATATATTATAGAGCCCTTTTGACTGTGGTGAATAGTTTAGTGATCGACAGGCCCGGGGGTGGCAGGTAAAAACATTACGAATTTTTCAAAACTTTGATAGTTAATGTATTAGATAAATATCTTTATCTAAAAATATTGAGAAAATTATTTTATTTACTTTAAATTATTTTATTTGTATTGTTTGTTTTATTTTTATTTACTTAAGTTTTATTTTATAGTTATAATTTTTTTTTAAAGATATGTCAGTCTATTTATATCTCAATATAATTATAGAATAATGAATTTTAAAGAATAAAAACTAAATGTAAATGAAAGAAGTATGTAATTTTGTGATTGAAGAATTAATGTTTTTGATAAATATTCTCAAATATGGTTTGTGAATATGAAAGCTACGTGAATTTCAACACAATCTAAGAGGTAAGATCTTTGGGCATTAACCTTCTAATTTTGTTTATCTATGGTAGTCATGAGCTTCAACCTTTAGATGTATGTGTGTTTGCACCATTCAAAACATACTTAAAAAAATGTATGATCCAAATGAATGGTGGAACATCCCCATGTTGAAATAAGGAGGACAAAACTAATTAAACTCAATAGAAAATCTTTCATACTTGCCCTCACATCTGATGATATTACTCTAGGTTTTCAAATGATTGAAACTTGGCAATTTAATGGATATACATTTTCAAATGACATGAAGCCAAGTGATGTATTATTTGTTGAAGAAGATGATGATGTGATAGGTATTGCAAACATATTAAGGTTGGTAGATTATGAAAAGGCTAAAGCACAACTATATTTCACACAAATGGTGAAAAAATTATTAGGAGCCATTATTGATAATAAACAATTAAACTAACAAAAGAGGTGAATGAAAGCACAAAATTTGCTACACATGTAAGCCGAATACAAGAACCAAATAATTTAGATGATTGAGCTTGCTAACATAGGTAAGTCCACAAATTAGATTAAAGAAGGAGCCACCAACCTAGGAATACATATTGATTTTGAAAATAAAGAAGTGTTTTTTGTCCATGCCTTATCCTTCTGGACACTTCCAAGAACTAAAGTGGTTCATTTCTATGCATATACCAAATATTGGAAAATTATAAATATTTGGAAGCTAGTCAAACAATAAAGCAACAAATGAGATGCAATAAAAGTTCATTGAAGAGCTTTCTAAAATTTCCAATTAAAAGAATTTGCAAGAGGCCCAATCCCTCAAATAATTACACTTAGGTTAGGTAAACAATCTCAAATCATTATACAAAATAATTATGTAATAATGTATGAGAAAAATAAGAAGAAAATATAACTTGAAGAAATAAAAGAAAGGAAAAAAAGAGCAAGTAGAATATAGAAGAAGAAATTAACAAGATTATAGCAGATAACCATAAAGCAGAGAAGGTTGCAACATCAACAAGGCAAGGGATTACACAGGTAGAGAGTTGTTTTTCTAAGATTTGTGAATATAAACTTGAAAATAAGTTACATGCAAAAGAAGACAATGCATTTGTGGGTATGAGGATGACTGAAAATAATAATTTTGTTGTAGTAGATGATAATGAAGTTGCAAGAATGGATAATAGTGAAGTTGTAGTTGATTTTGGTTCTATGAAGAACATTAGAAAAGTGGAAAAGGAAGAACATGTGGGGAAGAATGATAAATTTATAGTAGAGGGTGATGAAATAAGGCCTTATTTTCACAAAAAAATTAATGATGTTTATTCACATGCAAATGATATGGTTGTAAAGGGATTATATGATGAGATTAGAAGAAGTGTTGCAGCAGTAAGGAAAGGTGAAATTTCAGAGGTAAATGTCAAATTTTCACATTTTGTTGACATTGGAATTGAAGTTAATTCTTATTTGAAAGAAATGGATAAAGAGTATGAAGAAATGAGTGGTTAGGTGCAACAATCACAGGTTGCAAGATGATTTGCAGTGAGATTCTACTCATTTTATTGACCCAAAAGAAGAAGAGGATGAAGGAGAAATAGGTGAGAAAGAAGTACAATTCATTAATTTCCATAAATTTGTTGGAGCTGATTTGTATGAAAGTGTTGAAGATGATGACATGGAGTGGGAAGAATCATATTGTTGGGAGTTAGATTATGTTAGATTCAATTTCATAAGAGGAAGAAAGAGAGGAAGGATGAAAGGAGAGACAAACATGAAGGTACAAGGTAAGGTGAAGAAGAAATTTTAAAATAATAAAGAAGAAAGGTGGATCCTAAATAAGCACATGTTATTCAAATGTTCACGAGCTTCACTCATGAAACATTTCTTCTGACCTTGGGTGTTTGATGTAGGGGCATTTGGGTGCACGGGCAATCTTACACATAAAAAATAAATTGTTTTCCTCTTAATTATTATTTTATTGTAATTTGATTTTTGATCTTGCAGGTGGGATTTTCCTTCAAATATTTTCTCTCCTTCGACTCTTTAAAAATTATTAAATTAGGGAGTTTTATTTTCTAAGTTGAAGTTTTCTAATAAATTTTCATTTTAATGTATTGTTCTCCAAAATCTAAGAGGAAAAAGACCCAATGCCTAGGCAAGAATAGAGAATTTAATACATATTATGGAGCATTTTGAATTCATAATTTCTTGGCCTATTTTGAGCTTTGACAACCCCAAAATTCCTAGTGATGGAGAAAGTGGAGTGGGAAGGGATTGGCAATCGAGAGTGTGGTGCCAGGAAGAATCTTGGTGTCCATTATGTGGAGGTCTAATTGGGTAAAATTCTCATGCCTTGATAGAGGGGAAAGACATAGATATTGCTGGTGTGTGCAAGAATTCAATGCCCATGATTGTGAGGAGGAAAAGATAAATCTTGAAGTGAAGAGAATAGGGTAGAAGGATGCAAGTGAAGAGAAGAGGGTAGAAGGATGCTAGTGAGTTGCTAGAGATGTTTTGCACATATATTTGGGATGAATCTTCTTTCCTGTAGCCGGATTTTTTTGTTGTGTTTACTTCATGTTAAAAGAGGGTTTTCATTTTCATTTTTAAAATAATCTGAGATAGAGTTTGGACTAGGACTTGATTCTAGTACATAGAATTAATATTCATTTGCAGGAGTGTGTACCTATCATAGTTGTTTATGTATGGGATTTCATGAATAAAAATGATGCTTTTTCATGTTTTTTTCTGAAATTTATTTTTTGAAAGTTTAAAATATTATGCTTGAGTTTGCTGCAATGATTGACAATCTATTCTTGGATCCTCAATTGTTGATATTCATCAATAATTAATTTATTGAATCCAAGTCATATTACCCAATCCAATTTCCAAAGATTCTTAAAGATGATTATTCAATTTAATTTTAATGCATAGACATACATGGGAAAAATTAGCCACCTTTTTATCCAATGTATTGTGAGATAGACCCAAGGGTTTCCCATTGACCACTATGATTGATTGATGAATGTATTGTCTCAGAACTCTATCAGAAGCCTAGGAAGATGAATCTAAACATGAATCTTAGCTAGAAGTTCCTCCATTGGATCAAACCTATGTGTTAATGTTTGATAAATAAAATCATCTGGTTATGGAAACATAGTCCCCCCTCAAAAATCATGTTTTGGTAAACGCCATAAAAAAATTCCATTCACAACTAGAATAATTTCTATGTCTCCCTTTAGATTCTTATTCCTTCAAGCTCAATTTTTTGAAATGGTAGATAAATACAAGTTCCTATAAACTTGAAAATTAATCATGATTCAAAAAATAGAGGACATCATCCATAATATACTCCAAATTGATACCCATAATTAGTCAATATTTTCACTTCTCAAGGAAATCGTTGAAGTTCAAATGATTAGTGTTGCTCAGATTTGACCTATTTTATTACATGTAAAATAAAATGGGTGACATTTTAATGCCCAGATGAAGAGGTGTTAGGATAAGGTGGCATTAACCTTGTAATCCTATGTCATTTGTATGCCTTCATATTCCTTGGAATGTGTTCTAGGGGGACATGAGAGAAAATTATTAAATTTTGGCATATTATAATTATATTTTAAAGAGAGAAATTAATTTAAGTGGAGGTTACACATAAAAAATGGATAATGAATATTTCCTAGGTTTTTGTAATGGAAGTTGGAAGGTATTGTATGTGGTGCTTAATATTTGAGAAGAAAAGGTGTCTATTGGTGTTCCATTGTAGAGTAGAAAGGTCATCAAAGCATCCAAAAAGTCAGGAGTTGGATAGGATATGGGATAGGTTCCCATGTAGGATTATTGTAATTACATTTAATATTTTAGTATGTCTTTTTTTTTTCTACGAAGAGGGGCATGGGTTTTTGTAGGTGGTTTTGTACCTCTTGTTTTGGTTTACCATTCATGGTTTTACCTCTCACAATTTCTATAAATTGGAGACATGAGATGGTAGGTTCATATTAAGTTATTAAAGGTGAAAGGGTGTTGTTGGGTTGATCAAAGATTAGTATTGAAGTTATTATTGTGTACTCACATTTCAAGATTAATAATATACTTTCCCTCTTTTCTCGTGTATATTTTTTCCTAAAAGGGTTTCTCCACGTAAATCTAATGTCACATTTTGTTTGTTGATTTTTATATTGTGATGTATGTTGCAATCACATGTTTAAATCTAATTTGTAATCTGATTTTTAGATCTAAATTCACTTGCATAAGTTTATATTGTATCTTTTCTTCGCCTTGTTTTCAACATTTGTATCAGAGCTAATGATTCTATTGAGAAGGGGATGACTTTCTCTCAAGTGTTGGAAGGTTTTTTGGCTGTAGTGGGAACTTTTGTCTTGTGGTATATTATAAATCTTTGAAGAGTATTATTTACCATGGCTTCTACCTCTCATAAATATATTGATAAATTCAATGGAATAGGCTGCAACATGTGGAAATTGAAGATAGAGGATCTCCTTGAAGATATAGATTAGTGGTTTCCAATTTCATATGAAAGTAAACTAGATACAATGTCTGATAAAAATTAGAAAAAATTAGACAAGAAAGCATGAGGAACCATACAGTTGTGTCTCATAGATTCCATCCTTTTAAATTTCTCCATAAAATAAATCACATACAAGTTGTGGAAGAGGATAGGTAATATTTATCAAAATAAAAGTCTGTCTAACAGGTTGTATCTCAAAAGATGACCATATTCATTAAAAATGAAAGATGGTGATTCTATTGCAAACCATTTAAATATTTTTAATCTAATTATAAGTTAGCTTGCATCAATAGATTTTAAATTAGAAGATGAAGATAAATGTATCTTGTTTCTTTGTTCTTTGCCTAAATCTTGGAAAAATATAATTATTGCCATAAATAGTGATAATGCAGAACCAAAGATGGACAACATGATTTTTTTACTTCTATAAGAGGAGATGAGGATAAATTATATGAATTTTGGCTCTCAATATGCCTTGCATGTGCGAGGAAGGTCAAAAAACAAAGGGCCTAAAGGGGATAAAAAGAGGGATAAGTCTAAAGGACATTTTAAAACCCCCAAAAAGAGCAGAGTAAAGTGTTGGAATTCTGGAAAAAGAGGGAATTTGAAGGAGTGTAAGAATAAGAAAAATAATGTTGATTCCTCCACAAAAAATTCCTTTGATGATGATTTCAATGCTTTGTTTATTTTAGCTATGTAATGCCTCCTGTGTTACTGTACTCCTATGATACTTTTGTGTGTGTGATTGTTGTTGTTCAGATACTGTTATGTTTGATGCATACTCGTGATTACATTGGTAATTGTTTCACCTGTTTGACTTGTAGTGCCTCTTGTAATACTATTATCTTATGATACTGTGTGGATACTGTTATGTTTGATGCATACTCATGATTACGTTGGTGATTGTTCACATGTTTGACTTATGATTTTTGTTGGATGATCATGATACTTTAATATGATGTTGATAATATAATGATGCATGGTGTCATCCTTACCTAATTATGCTATATTGTGTGGTTACATAAATTGTTTAATAGTTGCTTCACGATATTTATGATGATGTGGTTTAGGGATTTGACAAGAAAGTACCCACGTCTTTGTTCATCGTCCTGTCGTCGGTTGTTGATGCCATCCGTTAGTTCCCGTTCTGTTTGGTATCATCTTATCTTACGTCGTTCTTGTTTTTAAGTGGCAATTTTAATGTGTTAATTGTTGGAATTAGATGTGTATCATTATTGTCAATTAGTTAAATTAATACAATGATGATTGAAATTAAACAATGTAATTATTAATGTGTGTTGTGAAGATTTAATTAAATGTTAAATTAGTTTGAAAATTTAAAGTTATGTTTGTAAAATTAAAAGAGTAATATCTTAATCAAGCAGTTTTGTAAATTTTCAATTGACAATTAAATAATAATGTTTATTTAATTAAATAATATTGTTCATTTAATTAAATAATATTATTTATCTATTTGCATTAAGGGTTTATTTAAAAATAAATAATTAGTCAATTTCTTCATTCGGTAAAAATTTAAAATAGATACATAAATATTTATTTAAAAATATTTTCGGGGATAAACGGGTTGATTAAATGTTTTCCCGAAAGTTAAATGGGGGTAGATTTAAGTTTATTGAACTTAATTTGATATAATAATGTTTTTCGGTGGCGAGTAAAATATTTATTAAGGATGAAATTTTCCTTCCGTGGACGCAACTAAACCATAGTGGAGGTAGGTTTCTATTTTGTTGCAAAAGGTAGAGATTTACCTACAGGTGGAAATGGGGAGTGAGAAAAAGTGCCAAGTGTTGGATACAAAAATTATGAAGTTGACACCTATTTCCTTTGTTTATCGTAAAAAACATTAGAACTGTCTTAATTGTTTTGGGGGGGAAGACAGTGAAAAGGGAAGAAAGGAACTAGTGTATTCCCCTTCAGATTGAGCTGACATTCGTTACGGTTGTTCATTCAATTGAAATGATCTCCGCTTCAAAACCATACATGAGAATTTCACCTCATACGGCTCCTCCTTTTTTAACAGAATAAGGGGAGTAATCCCTTTAATTGACAAAAAAAAAAAAGATTTTCCTATATTAATGAATTAACAGGAACTAGTGTATTTCCCTTCCGATGAATCTCTAGCCATCCTTCTTGCAAAGATTTTTTTCTAAATACCAAGTATTTTAGCTTAGCACTACAAACATAACCTCTAACAATTTCTTCTTCATAGGTGGGTTCCTGGGTGACTGGAAGACGTAGAGGCACTTATTGGTGAAGAAAATTTCCAACACTTTAAAGCAGAGCGTACCTATTGGAACAGTTTGCCCATCCCTTCCAAATGAAGAGTAATTCACCAATAACATTTATTCTTAGGACTTAATAAACAACGTTGACACAAACATAACCTCTAACAATTTCTTCTTCATAGGTGGGTTCCTGGGTGACTGGAAGACGTAGAGGCACTTATTTTCTTCTTCATTTGGAAGGGATGGGCAAACTGTTCCAATAGGTACGCTCTGCTTTAAAGTGTTGGAAATTTTCTTTTCCATTGTTCATTCTTATGATCAACCATCTGCTTGAGTGGAATGGAGAAACTAAACAGTAACATTATGTTGAAATTTCTGCATCATTGCTTCACAGCCTGACTTGGTCTGTTAATTTGGTTAAAGGTGAGTTTTCCAGTTTGTGCTCTATATTATTAATCCACACTGGGTTGTGTTTTATTCCATTTTTAAACAATTTTATTATTATTGAAATAACAGCTGTTGAGAGATTGGTTTATTTCATCTCTTTGTTTAAAAAAAAGAAAGAAGAAAAAGAAATCTTCTTTGGTAGTGCTATGTAATATTTTTCCTATAAACTCTATTTGTTTTCTCATCAACATTGCTGACAGTTTAACACAATTTGTGCAGAATCCTGAGGTAAGTCACTTCCCATGCTATTAGTGAATCTTTTTTTTATCATTGTTATGGAATATGTACATGGCTGGATTATTTTTGGTTATGTTTTATTTCATTTTAAATTTCTGGTGTTATTTGCTAAAAGAGGACATCGGTTTTCAGGGTTTATCTATGGTTGCTTTATATATGAATGTGAACTATTGATAGGATTCCTCAGAAAATTGTAGTCTCTTGGCGTGCCATGATTACAGGATATGGACATAATGGATTTGTTATATATGCAGATGCTTGAATATTTATGTTTAAACACACACAATTGGTAGGTGTAAAGATTTCTCAACCTTGCACTGCCTTTGTCAAAACGGGAGTTTTGGAAAAAGGGCATAAATGATAAGGGAATTCTGTCAAACAACTCTCACGCTTTGTTTATGCTTCCGTTTTTTTTCTTAACATGATTATCTGCCAGTGTTGGGTTTGAAACAATTTATTTGTGCATACTAGTGTAAATCATGATATCAAATCTCCTTGCATCAGCTTAGACATGGTCTAATAAAATAAAACAATAACAAAAAAAAAAAACTGAATCCTGCAGGCAGCATGTGCCTCTATGCCTTTCAATGCCCATCAAACATAAAATCTTCTGAATCCTTCCCTCAGCTACGCCTAGCTCACCTGCTGTTAAAAACAACCGCATGATAACAAAATAGGGTTGAGAGAAGGTTAAATTTCTGCATAGAAAATATTAGGGCGGAAAGTTGCTTTCAACGAATGTGAGAAACTATTAAAATATGCTATTATATCCTCAACTACGCTGGGTAGAGGATGTTGTAATATTGAAACCTAAATGTGCTCATTATTAAAATATTACCGTAATTTGAAACCTAAATGTGCTCATTATTAAAATATTACCGTAATCTTAAAACCTAAATATGCTCATTATTAAAACCCTGGCCGTAATTTCAATTTTAATAAATGTGCTCATTATTAAAACCTTGGCCGTAATTTTCAATTTTAATAAACATACTCTTGAACCCCGTTGAAACCTATATCTCCAGGCTGCATGGCAATACATAGTTAACTATTTATCCAGAAACCTATAATGTCATTCATTACCTCTTGAATATAAGTTATACGGTGAATATGGTGAAAGTAACAAGACTAGAGTAATCTAAAATCTATATTTAAAAAAAAAAAGCACAAAAGTCTTCCGTAAAATTAGAATGCCCACTTAAACATAAGCTTTATCTTTAGAGTTTCAAAATTATGTACATAAAGAAAAGATAAACAAAAGAAAAAGTGGAAGTTTTTCTTTAAATATGTTAAATTATATATATAAAAGGATAGGTCATAGAATAAAGAAATAAGTAAATAAAGAGGGGATTTAATTAGATCTAAAAGTAATTTTTATTACTTAGTATTTTAAAAGAAAGGCAAGGGATTTTATATATTCAATTTAATTTATATTGATATTCTTTTTTTTATTAATATAAACATATATTTATTTTAATATTATCAATGTTAATATTAAGATTAATTGATAATTAAAAAATAAATAAATAAACTGACAGGTATGATAATGGATAATACTTATATTATTATTTTTGGGTAATAATTATAATATTATTATTTTTGGATAATACTTATGTTAATATATATTTAGTTGTGTTTTTGCCTTTTGGGAGTTAAGGCATTGTACTTTCATCATTTAAAAACAAAAAAAAATATTGTGTTTAAGTGTAATGGTTTTCTGCCCATGAATTAATGACCATTACATTACCACATTGAAATGACTCCCTTCTTTTGACACTTTACCTAACTTTTATTTGATGGTGGATTATGTTATAATTGCAATTATTGGATTCTAAAGTACTAAAATAGCTATCGTACTCCATGTTCATAAGTGGATATCATATTGTCTAATGAGGAGCTGTATTCATAGTAGGTTATCATTTTGACAATGTCAAGTCATTATCACTTGGGATAGCAGGTTATCATTTTGACAATGTCAAGTCATTATCACTTGGGATAGCCCTGTTATCAGAAAGAATTGTTCTTAGTTAATTATTTATTCTTTTCATAGTATGGTTAACATTAATTTTATTAAACTTCTAACAAAAGGACATCGAGGGTTTAAAAGGAATTACGAGTTTATAATTGTATATTCCACTGTGCTTGTGAAAATTCATTATTCTATGAGTAGCATGCTCAATTTGGCTAATATTCGTTAATATTGATCTAATAAATTTGGCTATTATTTTATGGGTGTGGTTTATTGTTTATGTGTACTTGGTATGTTAATTTGGTCATTTCATACTATGAGTTAGGAACCCTTAAAATCCAATGGTTTGGGTTCTTTACTTGTAATAATTGCTAATATGATTCCATGGAAATTCATTGGGAATTTAAGTGCCTTGTTATGATTTTAATAATGTTAACAGATCATAAACTTAGTAAGTAGTTACATTTGTTCTTTATGTTTTACTGCATGTTAGAAAGAGATAACTGTATTTTTAATGTCTTCCTTTTTCGTCCACTTTAAGATATTTCATCATGTTGAGTATTAAGCCATAGTATTCAAATTGTAGAATGCATGATTGGAATAGGTTAAGTTATCATAGATCTAGTATATACCTCATGTTGTTATTAAACCCTTTACAAGTTTTTTTGAACCCCGGCTTCACCTAAGTGGGTGGCAGCCGATTACGAAACTGTTTGGGGTAATGGACCCTAGAAAGGGTTGCATACCCACATTTTTTCTTATAGTACATAATTTGTATGAAATACATGATTCCTTTGACTAGTGGTTTGAGTTAGCATCTAGCAGTGTTATGGTGTAAGTTCGTGTCTGAGGTAGTCACCTTTAAAAAACCCTAGAGGTTATACTCTATGAGGTTTCAAGTCAATGAGTTGGGAGAACTCAAGTTGGACGAACTACGGTGCCTCTGTGCAATATATATGTAGGCACGGCCATCAAGTGATGAGCCCCCAAGGCATTAGGTCGGGCCCCTAGGACTGTTCTTTTGAGTCTTGTATGTGATTTGTCATACTGTAAAACTACCATTGATTTGTATAGCTCATCTAGTAATCATGTGCTAACTACCTTTGATCATATGTGTGTGCCAAGTCATGTAAACCTTGCAGGTATATGCATTGGGAAACAAGTAAAATTCAACATGATGGAATGGAAGAGGTACGTTAAGTTGACCCAAAGTAAGTAGACTTTATTGCTAAAAATCTAGTGAACCATTTCTATATTTGCTTCTCACTAGTGTGATCTTGGACTATAGTTGTAAGTAGTGAAAAGTGTTGTCATTGTCTTTAAGTAAACAAAAATAAAAATAAAAATTGCAAAATTAGTAAAGTCGTTGCAGAGTGTTAGGTTATTTAGAGTATAAAAATGTGGGCATAAAATGATGTATTGTTTCCTCTCTCTTGTTTATGGATGATTGTATGTTATCTTTATGTAATCTTGGTTTATATTCACTTGTGTAAAAACTTACATTTTGTAATGACCGTTATGTGTACCCCAGAGGAGTAGATAACTTTGTAAATACATAGTTGCTCTTCTTGTAATATATGCACATATTCATCTTACGCAATGTTTCCCTTTCAATATATATATATATATATATAGTTTGGTATTTTGTTGTCCTCTGGGGTTCACATGGCGGGGCGTTACAAGCTAACTCTATTGGTAATGATGCTTTTCTTATTGATTTAGGTTGCTCCTACCATATGACTCCTCACAAGGAGTGGTTTACTTCTTACAAAGAATATGATGGGGGAGATGTTTTCCTTGGTGATAAGAACACTAATAAGATTTTTGGTAAGGGAAAGGTAAAATTGTGTTTCAGTGATGGGAGGATTAAATCCATTGATGATGGTTTACATATTCTAGGACTTGCTAGAAATTTACTTTTAGCATCCAAGTTGAATGATTCTAAAATGCATGTAACATTTGAAAAGTTTGGTTGCAAGTTGGTAAGAGGGAGTTTGTTGATAGCTAAAGGATCTCAAATAGGTAAATTTTTTTAGGCTAAATGTCTCTACTTTATGTAAATTTTCCAATGTAACTAGCATTGAAAATATATGTATATTGTGGTACCATAGATTGGGTCACAATGGTGAAAAAGGTCTTAAGACCATTCTTAATAAAAAATTGGTTGATGACATTTCTGATTATTTTATTAGAAAAAAAAAATTGTGAGCATTATATGTTTGGTAAATAGAGTATATCTTCATTTCCTAATGGAACTAATATGGAAAAGGGATTATTAGAGATCATTCATTCAGATGTATGTGGACCAGTGGATGTTGACTCTTTAGGTAACTCTTTGTATTATGTCTCTTCTATTAATGGTGTCTCAACATACACATGATGGATTTATTTTTTGAGTTCTAAATATGAAGTTTTCACTAAGTGTAAGGAATTTAAGGCCTTAGTTGAGAAGCAATCAAATTATAAGATAAAATTTTTGAGATCTATAATGGGGGTGAATATTGTTCCAAGGAATTTGATGAGTTTTGTAAGCATGTAGCTATTGTTTGGTAGAATACTACTCCTTATACTCCCCAAAAAAATGGGGCAGCAAAAATAATGAACCAAAATTTGATGAAAAGAGCTAGGAGCATGTTGAGTGGTGCTAAGCTTGATAGATGATTTTGGGCAGAAGTGATTGGTATTACTTATCATTTGATTAATAGATCTCCTTATTCAACTCTTGTTGATAAAAAACCTTATGAAGTGTGGATAGGTAGAAAGGGATAGGTAGAAATCCTTCTGCTTCACACTTAAGGTTCTTTGGTTGTAAATATTTTTTTCATGTGCATCAAGAGAAGTGATCTAAATTGGATCCAAAAGCTCAAAAATGCATATTCATTGGTTACAATGAGAATATAAAAGGTTATAAGCTTTCGAATCCTCTAACCCATAAAATAATATTTTCTAGAGATGTGATTTTCAAGGAGTTTAGAGCTTAGTCAAGAGAAGAAAAACCAGAAGAGAATGATAAGCCAATGATAGTGCACTTCGAGACATAGATTGAGAAGCAAGAAGATGCACATGTGGAAGAACAATCAAATGGGTCTGAGGATGGAGAAGAAGAGGGTTTAGATAGTTCAGAGGATGTGCAATATGAGCACACAAAAGAAGAAGAATAGGTAAAGCCCATTACTCCTACCTTGATGAGGTCTAGAAGACAATAGAATCCAATTGATAGGTATATCCCATCAAATTACCATTGTGTATTTACTTTGTTGAGTATTGACGATGAACCTAGATCTTTTAGGGAGGCTCTCTCTTCGGAGGAAAGTGAGTCTTGTTTGTAGGCCATGCAAGAGGAGATGATGGCTTTGCATAGTTGTGACAATTAGGATCTTGTTAGTTTTCCCAAAGGAAGGAAAACCATTGGATGCAAGTGGGTATTTAAAAAGAAATTTGGAGTAGATGATTAGTTAGAGTGGTCCAAGGCCAGATTGGTGGCTAAGGGCTACTCACAAAGAGAGGGAGTTGATTTTGGTGAAATTTTCTCTCTTGTTGCTAAATTGACTTCTATTAGATTATTTTTATCTATTGCTATTGCTTGTGATTTTGAGATACAACAAATGGATGTTAAAATTGCTTTCTTGCATGGGGATCTCGAGGAGGAAATTTATATGTGATAGCCTAATGGTTTTATTGTGAAAGGAAAAGAACAATTGGTTTGCAAATTGAAGAGATTCTATGTATGGTTTGAAATAGTTGTGCCCAGGATGTGGTACTAGAAGTTTGATGATTTTGCATTGAAGTTGGATTTTCTTAGGAGCGAGAAGGATCATTGTGTATACATTAAGATTATTGATGATTAGATTCTAATTTTTGTCTTGTATGTTGATGATATGTTGTTTAACGGTAACAACAAGGTGATGATTAGCAAGCTCAAGACACAACTTTCTGGAACATTTGATATGAAATATTTTGGGCCTATAAAATATATTCTTGGGATGGAGTGTTGAATGCACAAGTCAACTGAGGAGAAGGGGGTGAATCAATTGTACATTAACACATCAAACCCTTATTAACATTCAAATATGCATTAATCCTTAAACCCTTAACAACCATTAAACAATTATCATGCATTATTAGAACATAAGCATGAGAAACAGTAATGCAAACACATCAAAACACATGAGAACACTTGATTTACATGAAAAATGCAAGAAGGGAAAAACCACGGTGAGAATTAGCTCAAAATTTAAAGTAATTGCAACACCAAATATAATAGGCTCACTGCCCCAAAGAAAGAAGGGCTCATTTCCAGATTAGAAAGAAGAAGATAGAAAATTGTTAGAATGAGAAATCCACCTCAAAGGAATAGAAGAGTTCCACCATTGCTTCACTAGAACATTTGCACTCTCTTTGTAGAATGTAGACACCTACTACTCACTACTTCTAGTAATCTTAATCATTAAAGCTCACACTGTACTTCACACTTTCATAATTCACATCATAATTTGCATCACATTTACTTCACATCATAATCCTTCATCAAATCAACACATATATATCATCCCCAACCTTGAAAATAATCTACAAGGTCGACTGTGCTCCTTAAATGTGAAAATTCAAATTAGGTTGGCACCAAAACATTCCTACGATGGAGAGGAATGAAGGAAAACCACATCACACCTTACCTCAGACCTAAATCCACATATACACTCCACACCATTCTCCCACAAACATCGAAGCATTTCCATAATTAGTGTAAAAACCCAAGGTTGACCAAACCTATGTTAACACCATTAAAAAATTAAGTACACACTTCTTCAAATCCAAAGAAGACTCATGAAACACATAAAAAACTTTAAAACAATCTGGAATATTCCATCAACACCCTAAAAACCAAAAAATCCTTCACAACAACATACACCTAAAGAACATGTTCATTTTGTGTAATTAGTTTACCTTCCACATACTGTAATTGATGAATCCAACCTTGTGGAGCACCAAAACTCAAACAAATCAGACTCAAGATAAATATGATCAATATAAGCACACTTCTAGATGCACAAGACCAAAAACCACAACACAGAGAAATTCAGAGAAAAACCATTTCTCCCAGACAACATTTCAACACAATTCACACACTAGTGAACACAAATTCTTCCACCAAACGATTGAGAAAATGAAACTCTAGGTATAACACCCTTGATCAACATATCCAAACCACACAATCACATCTTCAACCATGAATAAATGCAGAGAAAAACATTGAACACTACTCTACAACATTGAACACTCTTTACCACACTGTTTCCTCTTTTATTCAAATTTTCTCAAAAACACTTGGAAACCAAGTACCAAAAACATCATCTCAACATCTACAACACCTCCTTAACCACACAAGAGTTTGAATATCCATAAATATATTCTCATCAAAGTAACACTAGAGGTTGACATCAGTGTTACTATGAATGACAACATAATGCAACCAATCAAAGCATCTCCATAGGTTGACATCAATGCAACAAAAAAGATTTATTGACATTAATGAAAACATGTGTTTCCAACATGGATATCAATAAATATTTGGTTCACATACAATTTTTTTAAAATCAGATTAAGTATATTGATACCATTTTGTAGAGGTTTAATATGCATGACTATAAGCCAGTTAGTATTCCTTTTTTGGTTGGTACTAAGTTGAGCTTAGATATGTTTCCTAATTTTGATAATGATTTTGAGGATATATTTATGGTTCCTTATGCTATTGTAGTTGGTAGTTTGATGTATGCAATAGTTCATACTAGACCAAATATAACCTAAGTAGTGGGAGTTCTAAGTATGTTTTTGTCTAATCTTGGTAGAGAGCATTGGAATTTTGTTAAGAGGGTTTTTAGATATTTGCAAGGTACTTCTGATTACTATTTGGTTTATCATGGTACTAATGATGTGGTCAAGTCATTGGACATACAATGATTTTTGATGTGGATTGAGCAAGTGACTTGGATAGTCAAAGGTCCACCAATTGCTATGTATTTACTCTATTTGGAGATACTGTGAGTTCGATGAGTAAGAGGCAGCCTAAAGTTGGATTTTTCACCACTGAAGCAGAGTATATGGCTACAACACATGCCTCTAAGGAGGTGGTATTGTTGGAGATACTTGGTAATGGCATTGGTTTTGATTGTAGGACAATGAGGATCAAATTTGACTAAGTACTATTTGTTTGACTAGAAATCTTGTGTATCATGCTCGTACTAAGAATGTTGATGTTTAGTATCATGTGCAAGAAATGGTTGAGAATGGTAAGGTCTTGATTGAAAAGGTTGAAACTTTGGATAATGTTGCAGATTCTCTTGCGAAGACAGTGACCTTGGATAAGTTATCTTGGTGCAGGAAGGCCATAGACCTTGATCACTATACTTGATTATATGCTTATTATTTGTTGGATGTAATTACAATGTATAATATCAAGTGGGAGAATGTTAGGATAAGGTGACATTAACCTTGTAATCCTGCCATTTGTATGTCTCCACATTCCTTAGAATGTGTTCTATGGGGCATGAGAGAAAATTATTAAATTTTGGCATATTGTAATTATATTTTAAAGAGAGAATTTAATTTTAGTGGATTTTACACATCAAAAAAGGGATAAGACATCTTTCCTAGGCATCCATAATGGAATTTGGAAGGTCTTGGATGGGGTGCCCAAGATTGGAGAAGAAAAGGTGTCCATTGGTGTTCCATCGAGGAGTAGAAAGGTCATCGGAGCATCCAAAAAGTTAGAAGTTGGATAGGCTATGAGCTAGGTGCCCATGTGGGAGTCTTGTAGTAATTCCATTTAATATTTTATTATATATTTTGGTTTTCCATGAAGAGGGGTGTGGGTTTTTGTAGGTGGTTTTGTACCTCTTTTTTTAGTTTACCATTCATTGTTTTACCTCCCATAATTTTTATAAATTGGGGCCATGAGATGGTAGTTTCATATTAAGTTATTGTAGGTGATAGGGTGATCAAAGATTAGTACTGAAGTGTACTATTGTGTGCTCTCAATTGAAGAATAATAATATACTTACCCTATTTTCTTGTTTGGAGTTTTTATTCGAAAGGGTTTCTCCACATAAATTTGGTGTCACATTTTTTTTGTTAATTTTTATATTGTGATGTAGCAATCACATGTTTAAATTTGATTTGGTAATCTAATTTTTAGATCCAAATTCACTTTCATAAGTTCATATTGTATCTTTCCTTCACCTTATTTTCAACAAGAGGGATCATCTAGATTAAGAATAGATTTAAAGGATAGATTAGGGGGATCCCCTAGGCCCCCATATATCACCACTCAAATCACCTCCTTTTTCATAGCCAAAGAGAAGAAAAATTACCAAAAAAGGTTAAAAAATGGTGTAAAGAGAGGTCTACATAAAACAACACCCCTACCACTCAAACTACAACTAGCTAAACACAAGGGAGGGTAGGAAGGCCTCAAAATAAAGGCCTATTACTTCACCAAACCATGGGAACAACAAACACAATATCTCACTCATCCACACGCATCATCCAAATCTCCTATTAAAAAATTCAAGCTAGGGTTCTCAAAAAAATCATTTGTATTACAAAAATTAATAAAACATAAGCTTTTAGCATTCTATTAATTAACAAGATTAAAAATTACAATGAGGTTCATCTCCTTTTATAGTTATTGGAGA
>VDFB02060283.1:0-24519 GCA_007258455.2 Sequoia sempervirens | reverse complement strand
TTGGGAAGACATCTCCCCAAGCCCTAATCATTCGCTCGGAGTCTCCCTGAGCTCATTCTTATTCCCCGAGCTTGAGCCACTTTCATTTCAACATGACACCATCAGGTCAGTGAGACATTATGCCGATATCACCCCATGTCGACGAGACTAGGTCCCCTCGCTGAGACATCACATGGAAGTCATGCCCTTTTCGCCGAGACATTCCATAGTCAGCCAAACCTTTCAGTGAGGCCACAATTCTTCCCAAGCTCAAACTTCATTTCGGTAAGACTCCCCACGGTCGGCAAGACATTATGGTGAGCTTCAAACATTACACCAAAGGGGGAAAGCATGTCGGCGAGACTACTGCTAGTCGGCAAGATATCATGCTGAACTTTTCCATTCCCCTCGAGCCAACTCCTTTCTTTCGGTGAGACTCCCGCTAGGTCGGCGAGACCTTTCGCCGAGCGCAAAACACTATGCCGAAGGGAGAATCCATTGGCGTGACTAACAACCATCAGCGAGACATTTTTTCGAAGACACCCCTTTTCGCCGAGACTCTTCGCGGTCGGCTAGACATCACACCGAAGGGAGAACCCTTTAGCGAGACCTTTACCATTTGGCCAAACATTACAGTGAATTTAAATCTTTCGGCGAGACTCCCCGTGTCGGTAGGACTTCTCCCCGAAGGAACAACCTTATACCGAAGGCATCATCCTGTCGGTGAGACATCACTTGGTCCCCGGGACTTCATAGCGATGACACCTCTTTTCGCCAAGACCTCACCCCGTTGGTGAGACCTTACGGCGAACACAAACCTCTCTCTCCGATGTCGTTTTATTTCGGCATGAGGTGTTGAGTAATATGGTTCATGGATGCCAGTTGAAAGTGCATATATTCTAAAATTTTGTTTGTATCAATTTTTACAAAGCTTGCCTCAAGTTATCTTATTGGGTGAATTCATTTAATAAATGCTCAAACAATTTCCAATTTAGAATAGCCAATGGAATTAGTGTGTGCTCTCCCTAGTTAGAAATTTTCTATTTACCACTTCTACTAAAAATATTTGTGTAATAACAAGTCACTAGGATATCACTTCCCATTAATAAAGCTACTAGGTATATATGTTGTAGAATTTTCTCAATAACTATTATAAAATTTTAATAGTCAAAAATTCAAGCTACTAGGTATAAATGGTGTAGGGTTGAATGCCATTTATGACATGATATCATACAAGTGCCATGTAAGCATCATGGCTAGTGCACATCAAACTCTTATGATGGTGTGTTTATTATTTTTATTCATACATCATGATTACCTCCATAATTTAGTTTTTACTTTGACCTACTCATCTATTATATATGTAATCTTGGCTGTGAATTAGTCAAAAGCCCCCATCACCACAATGCTTGGAAACACATACATGGGAAGCATATGAAGACCTTTGAGAACACCATCCACTATAATAATGATTTAAGTCAAAAATCCATCATCTTGTAAATTACTTGATGTTATCTATTAGGTTCTCCAACATCTTAAGTATTAATTTTTTTTAATCTTTGGATAAACTATTGGATACATTTACTTGATATGACTTGATTTTTTTCTTCACATAATTCAATATTCAAAGCTTCCAATAGTATGTGAACATTATTATTTGATTGAATCTTGATTTTAACTAATATTATAGAAATCTTCATGGAAGCACATATGGTATCTATTTGGTAAGAATCCTTTTAATTTTCTCCCCACTCAAGTAACTATAAACTGCTTATATAAGTAGACCAAGATTATTTTCATGTAAATAACTAAAAGAATTAATTTGAAATCTTATAAATAATGTATGACAGTAAGTAATAATCCTACAAATATTATAAAATACTCATGGTAATTTACTATATTGTGATGATATACCATGAAATAAAATCAACACATAAGTGTATTTATCCACTTAATTAAAGTGTTTAGACTTGGAATGGATACTTATATGAATAAGCCACCCTCTTTCCTCTATTTTAGATCAAACCATTCCTCATATCTTGAATAGATAAGCATGAGTTATTGAGTAATATGATTCATGGAGCCCCCAACCTATGATTCATAGCTTGAACTAAAGCAAACTATAACTAAAAAAAACAAGTATAGTTAAAGTCACAACATGGAGAGTAATGGTTAGGTCTATCTAGATATATGATTAGAGAATGTAGAATAATATTGATCATGGTTGAAACAAGGAAGGCCCCTAATTTATTTCAAAATACCATGTTATACTAAAACTTTATATAATTTTTAAAGAAAATGTGATAATAATGATTTAAATTTATATTTTTAAGGTAATAAACCTATTTCTCCTATTTATTCAAGAACTATATAAATAATCAAGAACATCCAAAAATTAATTATATCAAACTAATATGTGGTGTACAATGTAGAATCTATTGAAAATTAACATAGGAAATATTTAAGTCCAATTGAAACAAAAAATAGATAGATCCACATAGAATTTCCTTGGTTTCTTATGTTTTATATCTCGATCATCTTTGTTAAATTTCACAACTCTAGATTAAATTTGGAGCATCATTAGCCTCTTTAAATTGTGTGTAAGATTTTATGGATAATGTTTTCGTATGATTTTTATTGAGGAGTTTTTTTGGGTTTGTATGCCATTGCTTACCCTATTTCTTGTATTGTAAGGAGATATTTCTTATGGACTTATCTTAATTTATCATAGTAATAGTTATCTTAAGAAGTCCTTCATGGTTGAGTGTTTCATGAGGTCTTTAGTGCAAATAATTTTGTATCAAGGGTGCAAACCTGATGGATATTTTATCATTTCATAAGGTGTTGAAAATCAAGGAGGGACTTTTTCATGATATCTCAACCATAGGATGCATCCACATGTATATTGTCATTGTAGTCTATTTGAGACTATATTTTAATACATTTCTAATATCAAGGCTTATGGTTGTGGTCTTAGTACTCATTTTGAGTTTGTTAGTGATGAGATATTTCAAATTCAACTAGGTCATATTGTAAATGTTAAAGAAGAGTAGTTCAAGTTTCAATGTGAATGATTTGTGGAATTAGTGATGAGAATTGCTCCCTTAAATTTTTCTAGTCAACTACTCTTAAGCCTCTTAAGAGACTCAATCATAAGTATATAATTTGAAATGAGTGGGATGCCTAGTGTATGAAATGGTGTCTCCTCTAGAATTCACTTAGGCACCACAACGTGTTGGCTAGTCAGTTCAACCATAAGAGGTGAAGAACAAAAAATATGGCTCACTGCACCATTAATATGAATGTCACTAATGTATTTATCAACATTGCATCTAGCGTCACCATGGTCAAATGGTTCCAAGATAAGAAAATTTGAGATCTGGGTTACTCTGGAGGGACGTTGCATGCACTTGTAAATTTAGAAGAAACATTTATAGGTGTCATAAATTCCAAGAACAACTCTATCATATTTTAGAACTTTAAGCCTATAGTCTAGAATAATTGACACTTGTGGTACAAAATGGGGCTTTCATTGAATTCACCAATGCACATTGATGTTTTAGCACAACTGATTGAGACCTAGGAGGTAAAAAGAAAAAAATAGGGCTCCTGGTAAGGTTGTGTAATTTGTTGAACATAAATTACACTTTTTACAACATTGCATCATTTGTCACCATGATCAAATGGTCTTGAGCTGATGAAAAAAAGAGGTTTTTTTCAAGGGACCACAAATGCACCTTTAGGTCTAGAAAAAAATTATAGGTTCCACAAATTTTGAGAACCACTCTATCATATTTTGATAGGGTTCTGCACTTAGGTATCTTGAGAGAAATTTTCATAATCCTATAGTATTGAATGATCAGGAAACCTAGAGTGTGAAACAAGGCCTCCCCTAGCATTCATATTCCCACCACAAATATTTGATGTAGTTGTTTAGGACCCATGAGTTGAAGAACAAAAAATGTGTCTCATAGCACCATTCCATTGTGTTGATGGTCAATGTAACACCACAATATTAAAACAAAATATTTCTACCCTATTTTTCCTGAAAATGATAAATAACCTAAAGCAACCTATCTTCCAAGTTCTCTATAGTTGGTTCTCAACTGTGTTGATGTTGTTCAATGGCCAATGAAATTGTAATGTTCAAGGGGCCTATTGGTAAAAAGGGATACAAATTGCATCATACAAATTAATCTACATTTGGGGGTGTAAATAAATATTAAAAGATAGAACAGAGCTCAGGACAACAAAACATAAATATAGATTTTCTTCCATTTAGACATACAAACTTCATAATGAGCATTATTTCCAAACAACTAAACCATAAAATGATATAATCTATAGAACAATCCATACCATTGCATTCATTCATAGTGAAAATTCAATACATTCAATCACTCACCAGTGATAAACTTCAAAGATCAAATAAGAACATATCACTAGCTCATCATTAAAACTTATAGATCAATAAACACCAAGAAATCTCATTCACAGATAATTCAATGGAAACAACCTTAGATTCAGAATCTTCTATTGATTTTCATCAAATAAGAGACATTTATGCACAACATTCATTGGAATACGAATGACTATTTGTTCATTGACATCATCATTAAAACTAGTTCTGAAAATAACATAAAACTGTAAAAATATATAAGTGTCTTTGCATAAAGTTGTAAAAAGTTTTTGAAACTATAAAATTCTCTTAACTTTCTCCTTAGGTAGTCAATATCTCTTCAATTAGCCAATCTTTACAATGTATGGAGAGAAAAACTACATATAGACAAGTCCTAACACTAATTTCTCCAATAAAAAATTGAGATCCACTAATCAAGGAACAACTAGAACTGCATAAGATAACTGCCCATCATGATCTTTAGCTCAATTGTTGATGACTCTGTATCAAAATCTGATGCACAAGGAGAAGGTCGAATTGCTAGGAGATATTTAGTTGAACTTTTTTTATAATTATGGAAAATAGGGGAGTTGCCCAATTGGCCATCCCATATGATGCTTTATTCAAAAAAGAATATTCTATACGCTTACTCCCCTGTCTTTTGTTCAAGCAAGTACTCATCATAACTATCCAATACTTGTTTAAGCATGTCTACATCTGACCCATCTACCCAAAGTCCTCAAACTTTACTCTCTTTAACTTAGCAGAGGTGAACTTTTGCATATCATCTAATTTGGAAAGCTCCTTCCGAGCAATCTTTATTACCTCCTTGATATCAATGAACCTGCCAATCAATAAGTCATCACCATCATCTCCCTTTTGCATTGCCTCTTGAAATTTATTAACCCATTTTTTCTCAACTCATCAAGAGGGAAACCATCTTTGATAGGAACATCTTCATTCACCATCATAGCAATGATTGCTTCTAACTCCACAATTTGATCTGTCAAATCCTTTCCAGCCTATTGCACCTCATTTCTATGGGAAAGAATGAATGAAGTCCTGAATTTGATAATGTTAATGGTTTTATTAATAAACTCCTCATTACCTTCTTCAAGAATAGATTGTTCAAGGAGTGTTTGTTGAGGCAGTTTAGCAATTTCTTTCAATTTCCTCACATTCTCCCTGTATTCTTCTTCTTGCTTCCAAAGGACCTCAACATATGTAGTCATATAATTGGATGACTCCAATGCTTCCTTATGAACTTTGTGGGCTTCAACAAGTAATTCCTCCACCTCTTAGTTCAACCTATCAATCCATTTATCTAACATCTTCACCTTGCTTCTCATCTCAACAAGATCATCATCTTCTTTCTTGCTTAAAAAAATGGGTGTTTGTGGAGCAAAAAATTGGATAGAAACATGAGAGGATAGGTCCTTTAAGAACCTATGCAATTGATCTAATTGAGCCTTGACCTCATCCTTCCTTTGCTTGTCCTTTACCATCTTGACTTGGTGGAGGATGCCACAATATCAATCAAGTCCATCTATCAGTTTCTTGTAGGCCTTCCCAAGTTTACAGTACCCAATTGATAATCACTCAACTACATCTCTAACATGTCCTTGTCCATCATGGGAATGGAACATTCAGCCACAATCTCCCCAATATCTGTCAGTTTGGTGGAGTGAAGGACTCTAGCCTTTCTCTTGGGCCTCTCCTTATTAATCTCTTTCATCATGTCATCCCAGTTCAGGGGTTGGGGTTGGACTATTTGCTTCTTCTCCAAGTTAAGCTTCAACCATGTCGAGGTAGCAAGAGTAACCACTTGTTATGAAGAAGAAGTGTTAGAGGAGAGAGGTTGCAAAATTGTTACCTTAGGTTGGGAATCAACCTCTTGTTGTTGCTCCTTTTCTGCCATTTCCTGTGCAAGTCTATCAACTTCATCTTTTTCTCTTTCCTCCTCCAATCTCTTCTACTCTAGCATGTCATCTCTCTATTTTTCTAATTTCTTAACCTTATCCCACATTTTTGGTACTTCTTTCTCATGCTTGGCTTGTTCTCTTGCCTCCAATTTCTTTAGCAAGAGCTTTTTTTATCCTTTTTCCTTTGTGCCTCCTCTGTAGCCTTGGCCTTGGCCTCAAGGTCCTCTTTTCCCCTCCTCTACTAGGCCTTTTCCTCTTCAAGGTCATGAATTTTCTACAAGAGGGCCAACTTCAGCCTCTCTACATTGGCTTTCCATTCATTTTCCCTTTGTTGGTATAGGAGGTCTTCCTTTTCCTTATGCTACCTTGCAAGCTCTTTAGTAATTTCTACAACTTCAACCTCTTGTTGCTTTACAAATTCCTCAACTTGTGCTTTGGCATCAACCTCTCTCTTGGCATCCTCAAAAAATTTCCATTGATCCTCTACAATCAAAATATGCTCGGTTACAATATCTTGAATGTCTTCAGTAGTTGTGGTCACAAGAGGCTCATGGTTTGATTGTGTAGCCTTAGAATCAATGTCAGTGTCATGAATCTCAACCTCTTTTTGTTTATCTTTCTCAGCCTACTCATGAAGCTTTCCTGAAGGCACTTCCTAAGTAGACTCCTCTAGGAGGGAAGATTGAGGTGAAGCTCCTTCTCTAGTAGTAGTACCTTCTACACCTTGTGATTCAAGAGATTCTTGAGTAGGAATCCCTGGATCAACATCTCCTCTAGAGCTAGGGGGAAAGTACTCCAATTTCTCTTTAGGAGCTTTCCTCCTCTTTGTTCTCCTATATCCTTGGGTACCTGTTGCTTTCCTCTTCTTTGAAGATTGAGCTTCTGGTTCCTTGATCCTCATGGCTACCCATTTAATACTTCTATCCATCACTGTCCTAGCAAGTTGTTTGATATCAATGAATTCTTCCTCATCCCAATTTCTTGGGTCCAAGCTCTTAGTTCCTATATTCTTAGCTTCATACCCGGGGTCCAAAATTACACCATCATCTAATAGTGTATCAGGAATATCTTCCTTTACCCCATATTCAATCATTTGTGGGATAGTAATCCTTTCATAATTTCTTTTCCTTACATCATAATCATCTTGCATATCAATCAAAAAATCCTCTAACAAGTTAAAATTCTTGTCAAAAATGGTAGGAGCTATGCCATTCATTTTGTGATTCAGATCAAAATGTTTCCTAGATGTATACAAGCCCAAGTTTAAATCTCAACTCTTCACATACTACCTTTGCAACCAAATTATGAGCACAATAGTATTCTCCCAATTTCATGGGGAATTTATAGCATCCAGGCTTGTGTTTGTTGGAAAATTTTGCATTAACCCCCAGAGCCTAATATTTGAACTCCATAAGCACTATCCTATCACTGCAACATATTGGAAATTGATGAGGATGTCCATCAAATCCTGCCAATCTAAAATAGGAGAACTTGGGTTATTAGATGTACCAATGTCCCCACTCAACAATAAAAGCCATAGCATCTCTACTCATTTTGTATCCAACATCCCCTGCCAACTGGTTGATGATGACATAGAGGAATGCATCATTGACCCTTCTATAATGCATCTCTGAGGTTTGCAAGGTCAATTGATCATAATTCTCCCATGCCTTATTTTTCCCAAGAGCCTCTCCTAATGTGCCCACTACATTTAATCCAAGGAATATGCCCCTCATCGCAGCTGGATATATGGCATAAGAAGTCATGAAGAAGGTTTTGGTCTACCCCACTTTGAGAATTTTGTTATGCAAGTTGTATGATAAAATCATACCCCAATCAAATTATTGCCTACCATATAGAATGGTTTGAATGAATGGAAACATCCATTCCTTGAAGTATGTTGAGTCCTTCTTCCCAAATACTTTGGAAAGCATCAAGATTAGATCGTCAATCTCCTTCTTGAAGTCTCCCCTCTTGGGTTGTTGAAGAACCTTGGTGAGGGAATTCTTCTCAGTTCTCAACCATTTCTTGTTCATGTGGGACCTATTAGCTTCCTTTTCCCTATTAAGCAATTCCAATGCTTCTACCTCAATCAATTGGTTGGGGTTCTTTGGAGTCGGTGTATTAAACATGAACCTCATAATTTGTGGGGATAGATCAATGATCACATTCCCTTGGAGGTCCATACATTGTCTTGATAAGGAGTTGTAAGCCCCTGCTGCTATGATTATGAGCTCTGGGCATTGGATTGATAAGGGAAAAAGTGTAACATGTGCAAGCCCAGATTGAGCTATTCTCTTAGTCCTTCCACTCACATCTTCATAGAAATTTTCCACAAGCAACTCCTCATAGTTGAATGGGCCTAGATTGGTGTCTATGATGTCTTCCCACTCCGAATCCAACTTTCTAGTTGTGAGAGTAGCATATTGATGTTTGTATCTCAAGGTGTAAGGCAGTTGTTCCACCTTGATCTTCTTAGGCTTTGCTCCCTCTGAGCTTTCTGCAACCTTCCCTTCCTTTTGTGAGATTTTCTCTGATGTTCTTGACATTGTTTATTTCTGCAAGGCAAGCTTAGATTAAACCAACAAAAGGTATGAAAATCCTTATTAAAAATGTTATCCTTTCACACTTCTCTATTCTTCTCTAGGCATACTTAGTGAATTTTGAACCTGCTAGGAGTAGGACCAGGAGAAAATCAAGAATCTAAGAGGCGAAAAAAATAACATAATCGGAACCAAAACCGAAACTGAATCAGAATCTAAAACTTAGAAAGTTTCAATATCCCATAACATTCGATGACCCAACCTCGCTAAATTAACAATATCAGAACCAGGATTGGAACATTGGAGGTGGACGTAGGATTGGAATCAGATTGAAACCTCATGTGAAAGTTTAATGGATGAATTCATTTTTGGATCTGATTCTGCCATGTACTTATCAGAATTAAGTGGATTCTCTCCACACTTCAACACCAGTTTGGACATGAGTTAAAAAGGATGTAGTGATACACAAATTGAGCTCAACTCCGCCCAGACCACCGAGATCGGATCGAGCAAGCTAGAGAAAGTACGTGAAAAGGGCGTGAAACAAAAAACCCTAACTTGTACAACCCATTGACTCATATTAAAATTGGGGCATTGAAAACACTACAATCAAAAACCCGTTAGATCGACAAAACAAGATCAGAGGGGTCTGAAAAAGGTTTTAAGACAATTGTAAGGAACTAGAACCCCTCAAAAAGGAAAGCCCTAATTGAAACTAGGGCATAGCAAAATGCAAATGTCACCCAAAATGAAAAAAATGACAGGTGACAAAAAAACAATGGGGAGCACAACAAGACAAATAGAAAATGAAAGGAAAATGTGAAGGGAACAAAGAATGACAAACAAAAACAACAACAAGAAGAAAAGAAACAAGTGAAGACTCATGAGAGAAATCCTGTGAACGTAGGAAGAACAACAAGGCGAACGAAAAAAATGAAAAAAACAAATGGAATGGGAGAAAAAGACATACCTCAAAATGCTACTAGAAAAGGTTGAAATGCCATAGGGATCCACTCACACACTTTTTCTTGCAACCAAATCGTGCTACTCCTCAAGTTCTATCGGCTCTTTGTTCATTAAAATGCTCTAAGTATGTGTAATGAGCCAAATAACCTTGATTAAGGTTTTTAAAACCATTTCGCGTGTGTGAGGAGATTGTAATTAATGCCATTTAATGAAGTTGGTTAGGGGAAGAATTAGGACGAAAAATGAGCACACAACCAACATGCACATCAGAGGTAAAACGAGAGCAGAAGCGGAGTCGAGATAGAAGCAGGAACTTTGTCAAAGGTCCATATTGTATTATGAATCTAGCTTCGGTCCTGTGGTAAGGAAAGAAAGACAAAGGAATGGGGGTAGAAATAGAACCAAATCTAGATCTGGGACTTGGAAAATTTCCAGGTTTGAATTTGATTATGGTTTCGCTCCCGAAAAAGGGAAAGAAACCCGAGGGAAAAACAAAAAGAACAAAGGGAAATAGGACCGGGGAAAATCCCCATCCAAAAACAAAATGCAAAACAATACAAACACAAGATAGACAAAAGGAAGCAGGATTGGAACGAAACCCAGACTCAGAACTTTTGCAAAGTTTCGAGTTCAATTTATTTTTTGGTTCTGGTTTCGCAAAATGGGAAAGAAATTCAAAGGGGAAGAAACAAAAGAAAAATCAAGGAAGAAAACAATCCCAAGAGCCCAAGGAAAACAAGACAACAAAGAAAATGACAAGGCAAGAGATAGGGCTAGGACCAGAACAAAAATTGGACCAAGAACTTTGGAAAAGTTCCAAGTTTAGTTTCGGCCTGTGTTCCAAACCCGCAAAATAAAAGAAGCAAAGACTTAGGAGGAACGAGAACAACTCCTAAGATCCAAACAAGAACACCAAGGAAAAAAAATAGAAGGGGGACCCATTTTGACCAAAAAAAAAAAGGGTGGTTATGCAAGGCATAACACATTGAATGTCATTGATTTTTTTTGCAACATTGCAACCACCATGTCATGGTAAAAAATTTAGAGAAGAAAATTTGATAAAGGTTATTGTGGAGGGACCCTTTGTGTACCTATAAGTTCAATGAAACATTGGTATATGCCATTTATTTCAAGAACCACTTCAAATAGTTTGGTAATTTTTTGTACTTAAGTCTCTTAAGAGACTTTGGTGGAAGCTTGTAGCTCTCAAAACAATTGGGACACCTAGGGTGAAAAAATTGGCCTCCCCTAGCATTCATCTACCCACCTTAATTTTTTTTCATATTTTGTTGGGCCCCATAAGGTGAAGAACAAAAATAGGGCTCCAGGCAAGGTTGTGTTGAATACAAATGACACTTTTTGCAACATTGCATCTATCATCACCATGATCAAATAGTTTTGAGATAAGAAAAACTAAAAGAGCTTATTATGAAGGGAACCTATGTGCACCTATAGGTCCAAATAGGAAACACATAGGAATCACGGTTTTTTAAAAAACTCCATCATAGTTTGGTTTTTTGCACTTAAGTTTGTTAAGATACTTTGCTAGAAGCTTGTAGCTCAAAATGATTGAGACACTTAGGGTATAAAACAGGCCCTCCCTTAGAAATCTCCTATCCAAAAAAATGTGTCGGCATAGTTTTTTGAGCCCCATGAAGTGAAGAACCAAAAAAAGGGCTCTTGAAAAGGTTGTGCTAAAAGCAAATGTTGATTTTGCAACATTTCATCCATCATTGCCATGGTCAAATAGTTTTGAGATAATAAAAATCAAGAGAGGTTATTGTGGAGGGACCCTACATGCCCTTGTAGGTTTATAGGGAACATTCATATGTTCGATGGATTTTGAGAACCACTCTGTCCTATTTTGATAATTATTTGCACTTATTTCTCTTAAGAGACTTTTCCAAAAGCTTGCAGCTTGGAACAATCAGGACACCTAGGGTAAAAAAAGAGGCCTCCCCTAGATTTCACACTACCTCCTTGACGTGATGGTAGATTTAGTTGGTCCACAAAAGGTGAAGAAAGAAGAATATGGCTTTTGGAAAGGTTGTGTTTAATGCAAATGTTTTTTTTACAACATTGGAATCATTGTCACCACAATCAAATGGTTTCAAGATAAGAAAAATAAGAGAAGTTATTTTGGAGGGGCCCTACATGCACTTCCAAATTTATAAAAAAATATTTATAGGTTCCATAGATTCCAAGAACATCTCTATCATAGTTTGATATTTTTTTGCACTTAGGTCTCTTAAGAGACTTTGTTGGAAGCCTATAACTCTAAATGATTGGAACACCTAGGGTGAAAAATAATTCCTCCCCTAAAATTCACCTACCCACCCAATTTTTTAGTGTATTTTGATAGGGCTTATATGGTAAAGGAAAAAAATATGGCTCCTAGAAAGGTTGTGTTGAATGTAAATGATTCTTTTTGAAACATTGCAACCACAATCTTCATGGCCAAATGGTTTCAAGATAAGAAAAAAATAGAGAGGCTATTATGGAGGGAACCTCAATGCACCTATAGGTATAGATGGAACATCCATAGGCTCCATATATTTCATGAGCCACTTCATACTAGTTTGGAATTTTTTGCACTTAAGTCTCTTAAGAGACATTTTTGGAAGTCTATAGCTCAAAAAAATTGAGACACTTAGGGTTTGAAATGGGTCCTCTCCTAGAATTCACCCACCTACCCCAACATGTTGGTATAGTCATTTAAGTCCCATGAGGTAAAGACAAACTATGGATCTTGGAAAAATTTATGTTGAAAGCAAATGATTCTTTTGGAAAGATTTCAACCATCATCACCATGGTCAAAAGGTTTTGATATAATAAATATGGAGAGAGGTTATTATGGAGGGGCACTATGCACATCTTTAGGTTTAAATAGAAAATATATAGATCCTATGGATTTTGATCACTCCATCATAGTTTGATAATTTTTTGCACATAGGTCTCTTAAGAAACTTTTTCAAAAGCTTGTAGCTCAAAATGATGTGGACACTTGGGGTGTGAATGTTGAACTCCCTAATAATGAAGGGGGGTGAATCAATATTCACTAAAATTCATTAGATTTCAAACAACTTTGAACATTCATTCAATCCATCATATCAAACTTGTAGTAATGGAAAGGAACATAAAAATAATACATCACATCAAAGAACACAAGAACACCAAATTTACGTGAAAAAAACCCAAAAGGGAAAAATCACGGTAAGGATTAGATCACAATATATTATAACCTGGTTATAATTTGATATTATAGAATGGATCACTTCCAAGTGGACTCTCTATTCAAAGGAATCACTATCTAGAGAATAGAAGAAACAACTCGCTTCTAGAATAGAAAACAAGATGGCTCACCGCCGAGATTTGAACTAATGCAATGCACCTACAAGATGTTAGAGATAGTTCTAATTATGCTTTGTAAATTGATCTAACACACTTCATGCCTTCACAATTATCATACTCTATTGTATCAAATTATATTTGCATCACAATCACATCACATTTTCATGCTCATCATCCTTGTCATCAAAATGAACTTGCATTTATATGCATTACATCCGCAAACACCTATAACATCAATTAGGTTGGCCTAATTAGATGAAATGTGCAATCCAACAACCTTTTGGCTCAAGATCCAACCATACACACCTTGCAGAATAAACCAAAGCATGTAGCACATCAAAATAGGTCAACATGGACCTATAATTACTCCCATAAGTCTAATCCAAATTTTAACTCTATACGACCTCAAACCCTTTAGGTCGGCATTGCTAGTGAAGTAATAATGGAATGAACCAATTGTTCATCAATATTTCGACACACAGACCTCCAAAGCTCTTGAAACTTGGAACAAAGACACTTCTAACATATGTAAACACTCCCTCAAAACATTATAGCAAGACATTCATTCGTGGTGAAGTGTAGAGCATTCCAATCAAGTACTCTATCTCTATAATTTTTCCATATCCAAAATGATATCTTGTCAACTCTAACTTCAACTACAAAGGACTTCAAGACTTGAAACTTGGGATTTAGATTCCTCCAAAAAGTACCAAAATTGATAATCCATTTTACTATTGTATAATGTAGACAAAAGTTGATAGAAGAACTAAACAGATATTAGAAAGATTACACAAGATGTACCGTGGAGAAACCCTTTCAGGAAAAACTCCACCAAGAATTATTCTATTATTCAAACTTTGAATTACAATAGCATCAATTCTTGCTTGAGAATGCTTCCTTTTCCTTAGCCAATCTTCTTCACAACCTGCACTAACAATTATGAAAACTCTCTTCAACTTGAATGAGATATAGAGGCAATAAACAACCTTGTAATCTCCAAAAGGTGAAAATTATAATGCTCAAGCCCAAGCCCTAGAAAAGGTATGCCATATTGCTTCAAGTTGAGTTCTACTATGAAAACCAAAGCTTAGAACATGCACTTCATCCATTTTGGCATCCCAAACTGAAGCTACAACTCATCCTTCACTTCGGTGATAATTCCAAAGCCCCTCCTCAAATTTGGTGCCCAAGAGAGGTTCCCACTTAACTAAGCCTTCAAAAATATCTTATCATGCAAGGGAGTTAATTAGAAGAAGCCAACTTGGGTGCCCAAGTTGGGTTCAAGTCATTTCTTGTTAACTGAAACATTACTCAACACCATTCATGCAAGAATGGTCATCTCTTGTTAACTGGAGGTAGTCCCTATTATCTGTCATACAAATCAAGTCATTAGCCATGCATTCCAAGTTAACTAAAGTCAACTAGCATAAAACTAAAACTAACTGAAGACAACTGAACCATAACTGAACTAAACTGAACTGAACTGAATTGAATTGAACTGAACTAAACTGAACTGAACTGAATTGACCTGAACTAAATTGAATTGAACTTCATGCCTGCAAACATCAAACCCTAACTCCTAGGATCTTTACATGCATTCAAAAGTCTTATCTCTTACTTTGAATAATTAACTGAACTTAAGGTGAGTGTCACCTTACCATGTGGGTGCCCCATGTGCCCCTATTATTTAGGAACTCACAATGGACACCCTCACATGCTCCTAACATTTAGAATTAATTAAAAATGTAAATAATCATGATTATTTCATCAAATATTAATCTCATCCTAATATTAGTGTTGTTGAACACATTCAAGAACTTAGGAGATACATTAAATAACTAATGTTTAGGATTTTCAATTAAATGGCATCCTATTTACAAAATTTCCATCATTGAACTGAAGATTATATCCCTTATCAACCATTTGACCAACACTCAAAAGATTATGCTTCAAGCCTTCCACATACAGAACATCATCAATATTATGCTTACCATAAAGAGAAATGCATGCTCTTCCATGGATCACACTAGTTGTATTATCACCAAATCTTACAACACCACCATCATATTTTTCAAAGCTCACAAACTTACTTTTGTCTCTTTTCATATGATGTGAACATCCACTATCAATTATCCATTCATCTTTCTTTTCAATTCAAGCAGCCAAGGCTTTCTCCACATTTGTACAACTAGTAGATTCAGTAGATACAATACTATTTTCTCTGATAGCAATAAATACCCATTCAACATCATCTCTATTAGATTTTTCATTTATTACACCTTCATCAACAACATAGTAACATTTCTTTTGAAATCTAGGCTTGTTATGTCTTGGTCTAGCAGCTCTTTCTGGACACCTTGATGCAAAATGACCTATCTTGTTGCAAGAAAAACATTTAAGAGGAAACTTTCCTTTATACTTACCTTTTCCTCTTGGTACCTTTTTGAAAATAAGTGCTTCCAGCTCTTCCATCTCTTTTTCTTCTTCTTCAATTTGTCTGATTTCATCTTCATACTTGAATGTCTTTCTAGATGAAATCTCACCCGATTCATATCTCTATCTATCTCTTCCAAAAGTAGTAGCCTTGAATGCAGATTTGACCTTAGGAAGGGCATCACCAAATTCGTTCAACTCAAAAGCAGTCAACTTACCAACCAATGTATCTTTGGTTATGTTTGTTACAATTCAAAGCTCTTCAATAGCACTAGCTTTGATTTTATAGGAATCAGGAAGGGATCTAAGCACTTTAGCAACAATCTCAGATTCTTCTATCTTTCCACTAGCACATCTAATACCACACACAAGTTCATTCACTCTTTGCATGAAAGTATTAATATTCTCATCATCACCCATTCTCAACCTTTCACATTTCCCTTTCAAGCTCCGCAACTTATCAATCTTCACATTATCATCACCTTCATACAAGGTTTTTGTTAGAAACCAAGATCAAATTTGCAAACCAGAATATCCTTCCACATAAGAGAAAAACAAAAAAAGCAAAGATTTGTAAGAAGATGTGCAAATAATTATTATTCGAGAATTGATAATTACATGATAATGATTTGCTTTGTAAAAGTAAAGATGCATAACCCTAATCTTATCTTGAGCAACAAGATAGCTCAAAAGATAATGATGAGAATAAATAAACCTAGGAAATAAATAATACCTAAGTAAAGTTATGCAAGTGTAATTAAATATTAATTACACCAACACCCCCCCATAAATGCAACTTAGGGAGACTAACAAAGCATGCACCTAAAACTAAGATGAATGCAAGAAAGCATGAATGGGTCCCGACAACAAGACCTGATCAGGTACCCAAGTACAAATGCAATAATGAGGTAGAGAAGGAAAACCTAGTGGGACAAAACCCCCTACAATGAGATGACTGCTACAAAGAAGCACTGGAAGAACACTGTGGAGTAGCACTGAAACCGCAATCTGACAAGCAAGGAAAGATACTTTTGTCTAAAACTGAAACCAAAACCGAAATCATGATAATGTGACAGCAGACTTGATGCCATGGAACACTGGAAAACTCACAAACTGGAACAACCCTGGAATCTATGAAGCAACAGTAGATGAAATGATGAAAGAATCTGGAAGCCATGTATCTCAATGCAGATACGAAATTGTGACTGAAATTCTTCCATGGGAAGGAGTACCAAAAAAGACTCTGGAACATTAACCATAAAAACATGGCCCTCAAATTGAGGAAGATCTGAACCAATGCGGATCAAGAACCATAATCTCTCAACTGAAGTGTGAACCGATGAATCCGATATGTGTCAAGCTATAGCAAAAATGTGGCCAAAAGAAACTAGTAAACCAAATAACCCATGCGAGCTATCATCAAATCAAAATGGATATGGAGATCAAAGTGCATGCACACTCTAATCAAATTATTATGCAAGAAACCCCCCTAATGGAACTTTATCTCAGTTCATTTATTACAATAACCCAATGATTGTAAAAGGATAGAATGATAATGCATGCATAAACATAAAATAACATGAAGTGGTACTGGAATGAAGTACAAATATTCAAGTTTCACCTTTCCAACTGCCAAAACATCCAAGTAATCTCCAAAAAACCCATCAGGACAAATATGGAATAATGATAAACTTGGGATAGATACAGAAAAAATTGCATGGACAGAAAGATAGAGCTCCTCAATACCTTTCCAACACCGCAAAGAAGATGAAAATTGAAGATCGTGGAAAAAAGTTATGAGCTCGGAAGCCCAAAATGAACATCTGAATTCAAACAGAAATAAATGCAGATAAATAGAAAAATACTAAAAAATAAACTATACCATAGGAAATTTCTCGGAACCAGCTTTCCGGCGATATTTCATTTTCGAAAATCCGAGTTCGTACGTAAAAGTTATGCCCAAAATACCAAAACTCCTCCAAAAGGGTTTGGAGTTAAGCATGGCGACTAGGCTAACTGCTAGCATTAACCGCTAGCATTAACCACTAGTGGTTAATTGACAGCGGCACCCATTAACTCTAGTTTTTTTATAAAAAAATTGGATTGTGTGTCGTACCAGGCCGTACGACCCAGAAATGAAAAAATTTTTACCTCCCGGAGTCACTATGTCCGATTTTGACGATTTGACAGTCGATTTAGGGGTTTTTGGGCACTCTAAACATGATGGTGAGGTCCATTTGGGCTGAAAACACTCCAAAATTTTAGGTACGCTCTGGATCTGGAAACCCTCATAAACTTCAAATCCTCGTAGATCTAACAAACGAAGGCCTTTTTCGACGAAACGAAAGGAAAACCTGATTGTTCTGGCAGCTCTGGATTCAATGGAAGGCTCAGATCTGATCCAAAATGCTTCATAAATAAGCTCAAGGCATGAAACCCTCGAGGAATCCCAAACGAACTTTGCAATGATTTTCTCGAAAATCTGAGAAGTGGCTACAAATCAAGGCTCCAATACCATGTTAGAAACCAAGATCATATTTGCAAACCAGAATATCCTTCCATAGAAGAGAAAAATAGAAAAAGCAGAGATTTGCAAGAAAATGTGCAAATAATTATTATTCGAGAATTGATAATTACATGATAATGATTTGCTTTATAAAATCAAAGATGCATAACCATAATCTTATCTTGAGCAACAAGATAGATCAAAAGATAATGATGAGAATAAATAAACCTAGGAAATAAATAATACCTAAGTAAAGTTATGCAAGTGTAATTAAATATTAATTACACTAACAATTTCCAACTTTTTCCAGATCTCATAAGCAGTCTTCAAATCCATAACATTTGTCATCTCTGAATCAGTCAAAGCACTCACCAAATCTTAGCCCAAATATTATACACAACATCTCTGATCTTGGTAGAAGTAGTAGGACCATTCTGTGGAATAATATACATATTACTTGTAATGCTCCAGTAGGGTTCACCAATGCATCTCAGATGACACTCCATTCGAGTCTTCCACAAAGAGTATTTTTTTCCATCAAACCTCAAACTATCCTTCTTGTAACTTGTCATCCCAAATCACCTTAATTTTTTAAACTTCTTCCAAGGAACTTAGCTCTGATACCAATTGTTGGCAAAACAAGAGTAGACAACTGAGAGGGGGGTTTGAATTAGTTGTCCCAAAACTTCAACACTTATTCAACTTATTAACTTTATTCTCAGATCTTATTATTAACAATGAAAACAAAAATTAACAACACATCAAAAGCACACATAACACCAATATTTTTTACGTGGAAACCCTATTAGGGGAAAAACCATGGTGGAGGTTAGTCCACAAAATTATACCCTGTTAAAAGTATAATGAAAATGAAAATATGGGGAATGCACTTGCATTCAAGCGCACTGCCTAGAGCTCACTTCTCAAATACAAAGGAAGACACACTATCTTACAAAAGGATTTAAATTAAAGCCATCCACAGGGATTTGAACTAATAAAATAGCATATGCTAATGCCTGATCATAGTTTTGATTAAGCGCATGAACAACTCTTCACTCTTCTTCACTCTTCTTCACTTTTCTTCACACTCTCCTCTACCTTCAAATGATTAGGACATTATTCACACATACACATATTCTCACACACTTCAATTTGAAATTCCGCAACATGAAATTTCACAGCTACAAGTCGACCACAAAGAAATAATAAAATGAATATAACTATTGGCCCAAATCATTCATAATAATCAATGTGTATCAACCAATCAATGTGTATCAACCAAATTTGGCCATAACTTAGTGAGGACCTAAATCAACACCTTCAACATGAAAACACTTCAATTAAATTATCCTCGAAGATCCACAACAAAACTCAACACCATGTCAGCCAGGAACATGAAAGATATGAATACGCAAGAGAAAATCGCCAACCACGATCACAACGATCAATGCAGACGTGCAACAAAGATAAAGCATGATCTAGAAGCATCCACAACAACTAAACTAACTGAAATAGCCTCATCTTCAATCAAGAACACTAACTGAAGAAACAAAAAAACTATTTGAATGAAAATATTCATAACTCAATCAACTCTTCATGTGGATCTTTGAAACTTGACATGGATAGACTAGATACACTCAACAAGAACCCTTTAGTCCATAAAATATGATCTTCAACATACATAACATATCACCATACTGAATTTCACTTAACCACTAACAACCTGCAACTCATTTCTTTACAATTTTCTCAATATCGTCGACATATACAACTTCAAATACATTTATGCTAATAGTGTTAACATCAATGACAACCACATATCAGAAACACAACCACAACATCCAAAAAAAAATTTCTCTCCTTCCTCTATTCATAGACAACCCAAGAAAAGATCCCCATTCAGTGTTTCTTTGAAAATAAATAGAGCTTGTGAAAATTGTTCCCCTTTTGTATCCATTTCTTGGTCTTTTTGAATTCTGATCTTTCTTCTAACAAAAACCTTGAATTTCCTATAACTACTCTCTTGAAATCAAACTCTTCACATTCTTCTCCAAACATAATGTGGGACCCGTGAATGCTAAGGTTAGGCAATATTGGATAATTTCCTAATTAAATCAACATGGAGCATAAAAGAGTCCCCTAATTTTCGCTTTCCATTTGACCAATTGAAGTCATTCCCCACATGGTGCAACAAATGATATGCCATATGTTATGTTCTTGTTTACACAAAGATGGAAATTGTTTCCAATATGTTGGCCACTAGGTAATAGAATTATTAACTCTGTAATAAATGCTAGTGTTGATTAACGAAGTGATGCTTGAGAACAAATTAATTTTTTGTGGTATGTTGTGTATGGAAAGGGGTCTCATCACTTATTAAAATTGTTTCCATTTGTGTGGCTTTCAAGACATGGTGTAAGAAAAATGAAGGATTTCTAAAACTTACGCCATTAGTTTCATGAACTTCTCCCATCACAACAGTAGTTAAAAGATTATACTTTCTTTCTTAAATCATGTTGCATTAGCTTAGTGATTTGCATTGACTACTGGAAAGAACGTTCACCATGCTCCTAAGACTGGTTTTCCATATTCAAACTCTCATTGCTAAAACCATAGAGGGGTTGTCAGTATCTGGATCAAACTCTTTTGGAGTCATCTTCTAAAAATAAGTAATGCATCCTCTATTTTTCTAGCATAATAGTATGTCAAGATCATCAAATTGTAAGTAGGTGTACTTGGAAGATACCCAAGCTACAACATCGAGCATTTAGAACACCATTACTTAATCATCCTGTGGTGTTCCTCCTTAGTATTTTGTCTCAATCATAAAGCCCAATAAATAACCAGGTGTTATGCACCTCAAAAGCATTAAAATTCCTACATATGAAAAGTTCCTAGAAAGATTAGCCATCCTTGGCTTTTATTTAAAGAGATTCTGCCATCGAGAGCCCTTGCAGTCTTGCCAATTAGTATCTACCTTCATGTTTTTTGTATTTAATCCCATTGTGCTTTATGCTAAGTATCTCGTTGATGGGAGAACTAGTTTCTTCCTTGCTTGAACTGATTGGGCGTATTGTGCAATGGAGGATGTTGTTCAACACTTCCTTTGAGTCATTTACACCATTTCTCTATTGAGAAGAAGCCAGAACCTGAACCTATTGATGGCAATATTTTCTTCTTCTAGTCTTTCTCAATGAAGATATCTTCTTATGAGTGAACAAACAACTAATGCTTTCATTGTACGAACCTGTTAGCATTCAACACCCATAAATCTTCCATCTCTTACAAAGATCATGTATCTAATGATGCTAACAATGCATCAAATGCCTCATTTGTTTCAATGATCTCACTGATGTAGAGACATGTGTCTAGATATTTTTATTAATTGCTTGAAACTGAGTTTATGCTCTTTATCTCTGCCTCTGTTCCAAAGAGATGATCACCATGGTGCCATGATAATACATTCAAGGTAATGACCTCCTCAAGATCTGTAGGTGTTAGCAGACTGAGAAATTTTTTGGAATTACCATTTAATTTCTAATGGATTTACTATTCTAAAAGTGTTTTGAGTGGTTGTCATAACCTAGGTGACATTTTAACAATTCTCTCTAACCTAGCACAACAACCTTTTAGTAGTTCATTCTAACTATAGAGGCAACACTTCTTATGGTTCACCTAACCATTCCAAACACTGTTAGAGTTTCCAAAACTGTTGAGGATGCCAATGACACTTTAAGATTCTTTTCCTTCCCTTCACCACAACATTATATACTCCTACAGACTTTGCAATCTTTTCAATTTCTCAACAAACCAAAAAGAGCTTACTCTTTCATATGCATGTGTTCAATCTTTTCATGATAGTAGCCTTTGTAGCATCGTGTTCTATTGAAAATAATTCCATTGCTGCCATATAAAACCATACCCATCAATAAATAAGTGTCATGCTATGTTCTTTGGCCAATATCAAACTCTGCAAATTGATGATCACATATGAAAGAAGTTCATGTTCTAAACAAAGGATTTCTCTTCACCGATGTTTTTCAAAACCAACTCATGGTATACATGATGTGCAAAATATATGGGGTCATTCACCTCAAAAGATGATGTATTAGTGAGGATTCACAGCTTCACATCCCACAACCATCATTTTGATGTAAACTAGTGTGATGCTCTTAATGGATTATATCTGGTAGTGCTTCAAACATAAATTTGTATGCAAGCTTTCCAATATTGATCAAAATTGATCTTTGGCTAGATTCACCTCAGAGTAGGAAATTCCCTGAAGCATATATTAGTCAATACTCCGCATAGAATAAACATCATAACGCAAACTATGGTATGCTCAACCTCTTGCCACCCACATAGTTCGATCTTCAAATATATAATCAAACCATCATTTTGATACTTAAAAAGATATGCTCTTTCAATTGAGAAATATCTTGTTGTCTTTAATGAAACTCTTAAATAGCGAGATTCTCTGCATCAATATGGTTGAATGTATAGGGGGAAAGTTCAAAAAATTTAATGGCTAAAATAGGGCTAACAAGTATACAAGTGCATACAGACCCAAGAATTATTGTCTACTGCAGTAACTTCATCTAAAGATAATGCAATGAAGTTTGATTCTTTTACTTTCTCCTTTAAATCTTCCTTTTCCATTACAACAAGACAATTTTCCCATTCCCATCCAGTGTTTACTAACCAATGTGAGAAGGGAAAGTGAGGAACACCCAAAAAAGATAATAAAATAGAATATTCTGGGTAGTCTTTCATAGGACGTCCTTTGGACAAAATATAGAAAACAACACTCATCTAAACAGTTTTTGACAAATTTGCTCCTTTTGTTGCTTTTCCAAATTGAGCCTTAAGTGTACCTTGACATGCAGCAAGCTTTGAAATTCTTTGCTTAAGCTCTTCATATTCCTCAACATAGTTAACATGAAGACATTATTCTTTTGATTTCCAACATATGACTGATTGTTCCTTTCCATCTATGATTTATTTTTCATAAACTTTACCGATATGATTTTCTATAGTGTCAAGCTTTAGCTACAACTTCTTGTCTCTTCTACATTTCCAACTACAAATCATACACATGCATTCTATTGTGCTTTCAACATTGTTTGCTTTCCCAACTCGTACAATGAATGGGTACTTTGACAACCAACCAAGTTGAAAATTCCTTCTCATTTCCCACTCACGCACCTTTTTTATTTGCCTTTTCTTTTCTTGCTACCAACATCATCCTGATCCAAGTCAATTATCTCATTTTGGCTAACCAGGGTATCCCTTGGGACATCTTCTATGGTATTTCCATCCTCATTTGATACATTTTTATTTAACTCAATGACAATCTCACCTTGACCTTCTAGTGGCGGTGAGGTATTGTGAATGCCTTCTTCATTAATATTTGGTGGAAGAGTTGATGATGTAGCTCCATCTTGATCTGATGGATCAGAAGAATTTCCAATTCCAAAGTAATATTGTATAGTACCTCTACATTTTTGGCATTTTGATGGCCTCCCAGTCCCTTCACCACCTTGAGCAGTCTTACCCTTGCTACTCAATATATTGATCTCTCACTTTGAATAAAAGTTGGAAAAAAATGTCTTCTTGTTTAAGGACAAAGAATATAGATCCCATTCCCTATTTAATGTCATCTTTAAGATTGAAGCAAGAATGAAAAAGAGATAAAGAAATATTATAACTAATAACACTATGAAGAAATGATCACTCACCTTTAAGTCTACGTTTTTTACTTTTGTTGACTTTTGAATCGAGAACCTCAGAACTGAACAAAATGTGTAAGAATAAATGACAGTTTCAATTGTATTTATATCGATCCATATTTGGAAAATTCCATGGGATTTTTAAATGGTATATTAAAAAATTGGCATAGCTCGCATGCTTATACAACGATACATTGTAATTTTCAAGGAAAAATGTTTCCTCAAATGTAAATATTTTTTAATGT
Source organism: Sequoia sempervirens (assembly GCA_007258455.2). Taxonomy (NCBI): domain Eukaryota; kingdom Viridiplantae; phylum Streptophyta; class Pinopsida; order Cupressales; family Cupressaceae; genus Sequoia; species Sequoia sempervirens. The sequence continues at coordinate 446 of VDFB02060283.1, read as the reverse complement.
TATTGGCGAAATAGGTCCTCATAAGAAACTATTTATAAATTTTAATTAGCGAAATGGGTCTTCACAAGCAAATATTTATAAATTTTAATTGGCGAAATGGGTCCTAAAACAATGTTGTTTTAATTGTATTGGTGGATATGTAGGTGTTTTATTACATGCTTCTGGGATTCCAGACAAAAATGTTAATTGGTCCATTTGAAATGTGTAGTTTGTTATGGAATTTTTTTTGCTTAAATATGCCTCATAAAAAAAAACGTTGGCTAAAGGACATGCATTGGACTGATAATTCATAAAATCTAAGCGATTTGGACACCCTGTTGGGTGTGATTAATTTGTCAATTTTGACTTGGCCAATTTGTAGAATTTTCCAATTGGCGAAGATTCACCACTAAAGTTTTCCCTGATCAATAAGGCTTTAGGTAGTGAGGCTTAATGAAACAAAGTTT
>VDFB02060282.1:0-29209 GCA_007258455.2 Sequoia sempervirens | reverse complement strand
AAAGGATTGTTTCTCAATATTTGTATATCTCAGCTCCGCTTCTTTAAATGGAGCATTCATAAAAGCAACTGGTTTTTCTTCTTTATTTTCACCTTTATGTGTTAACACTGTTGCACAAGTGTGACCAAAAACAAAAGAGTAAATATAAAATGGTTTAACATAATCTAGGCTTACCAATACCGGTTCTTCTATGATTGCAGAATTTATAGTCTCGAAGGAAATCTTAGCTTCATTTATCCACTCTATTTTGGCATATTTCTTTAACATATCACTGAGTGGTTTCACTATTTCGACGAATCCTATAATAAATTTTTGAACAAAATTAATCTTAGAGAAATATGAATTCAATTCTTTTCTTCTCCCTGGGGTTGTAGCTTGAGTAATACACTCACTCTATTGGGTCGATTGAAATACTGTGGTCAGAAATGATGTCCCAGTAAATTTCCTTCAGTCACCCCGAAAATACATTTTTTAGGATTTAATGAAACTCTGTATGTTTCACACTTTTGTAGTATCGCTCTAAGATATCGAACATGATCTATTCTATCTTTAGAAAATAATGTGAGGTCGTCCATGTAAATAATGATGCATTTAGCTATCAATTCTCGAAAAGCATATTCCATGGCTCTCTGGAATGTAGCCCCGACATTTATCAATTTGAATGACATCCTCGTGTAAGCGAAAGTTCCCCACTTCATGGTGAAAGTTGTTTTCATCTGATCTTCCTTTGCTACCATTACTTGTATCCAGAAAATCCATCCAAAAAGGACATCATTTGTGAACCGTTAACTATTTGTAACACTTCTTCAAGTGAAGGTAGTGGATAATTGTCTTTTTTAGATGCCTTGTTGAGATTTCAGAAATCTACACATAGTCGTATATCTCCATTTTTCTTTCTTATGGGGACCAAATTTTCCACCCAATTAGAATGTCTGATAGGAAAAATTATCTTGTCTAATTATTATTTTTGAACTTCCCTTTGAATTAAAGGCTCTAAGAGTGCATTTACTAGACAGTGTTTCTGTCAGAAAGGCTTCTCATCAGGCTTCAATGGTATAGTATGTGTAATGATGGAAGTGTCATAAGTCTTCAAGTCTTCACATGTCCATGCTATGACATTCCAATAGTCTTTAAGTGCCTGAGAAATATTTCTTTATTCTTCTTTAGTATAGACCTTTCCCATAAGCACGTTCTTAGGATCTCCTTTAGTATGCAAATTGTATAACTCAGATAGTCCTCCATCACTTTGAGGTAAATATTTCAGTTTGACTATCTGGTCAATATTGAACAATCATTCTAACTCAATTATTCCTTTCAGAATGTTATTATCTCTGGCTTGAATCAATTCTTCATCTTGAATTTCATTGTTAAGGTGATCTATCTCTTCAATTATTTGTGCTTCAAAATAACTAGAATTAGTGCTGAATTCTAATATGTGTCGATCATCTTTGAATACTTGAAAATTAGTGATATTATTATTAACCAAAGGTAACTATACCAATTAAACTATAAATATTTTTCAGATCTAAGGTCTCTAAGGATTCTAAAGTACTGGCAGTAATAGCTAAAGCATCGGTTCTTTGATTGAATCTTCTAGGGATATGAGTAATATTGAATACGTCAAAATATTTGATTAAATCCCATATGTTGTGTTGATAATTGGATAATCTCTTGTAGTGGCAAATATATTACTTTTGAACTTGTTTAACCACCAATTTTGAATCATCGAACACTTTAAGGATTCTAACTCTCTTCTTGATTGCTAGGATCAAGCCATGTATAAGGGCTTCATATTTTGCCATGTTGTTAGTACATTGAAATTGCAATCACTATGCAACAAGAAAAGACTTACCTTGTAGGTTAATAAGTTTGACTCTGATTCTAATTCCTTGTTTAGATTTAGATTCGTCAAATTTAAGAATCTAGGCTTGATCATCTATAGCTAATACTTTACCATTTTTCAATATCATTGAATAAATCTTTTCAGTCTATATGTCTCGATCTTTGTCTTTACATGTTTCTAATTCAGCTCTTTCGACCTTATCATGTTCCGGACAATACCAATTCTCAATTCTGTGAATTATTTGCAGAAACATCATATATTTTTTCTGAATGTGTAGCATTTTGCATCTTGCAACAACAAAAAAATTAGTGAAATTTTTATTTTACCAGTCTCTTGAGCTTTTGCAATAATATTCTTCAAAAATTTATCATAATGGCTATTTTCTTCTTGAGAAGAATCACAATCTGATTCAATTAAAACATCTTTTCTAGGAGTTAGTTCATTAGATTTCTTAGCATCACAGGTGAAAACTTCTTCAATTTTAACTAATGAACTTCTTATTTTGTAAAATCCTGGTTCTACATCAATGTATAGAACTTTATTTTTTTATTATAATCTTTAATCATGTATTTCATGTGTGGTTCTCTTTCAATCCTGATTTGATTAGGAACTCCCTTCCATGGTAACCACTTATGTGAGAAATTGGTAGCCATGTATCCATTCAATGTTTTAGACCACTCTCTGCTTAAAATCATACCATAAGTATCAGGTATCTCCATGACTTGAATACCAATGAAATATTGGATTCTAGGATTAGAAGCCAATTGCATGTGAATATTATTCAACTCTCCTACTACATTTACTTTTGTCTTGTCAAGTTGAGTGACTTTCTTTAAAGAACTTACCGAAGTTAACCCTAATGTCTAACATATGGATAACGGCATCATGTTAGCAGATGCTCCAGAGTCTACTAAGCAGTTATGGAGATTCTTATTGAATATTCTCAAAGTAACAAAAAATGGTGGGGACTCTAATTTTCCTTTGTAAAAGGCTACTTGTGCATCTGCTATGGGAACAATTTTTTTATCTTTTATTTTAACTTGACTATATTTCACTTGAATGTCTTTGAATTTACTTTCTTTAGGAAAATATTCTAAAGTCTTTAATAAAGCTTTCTTGATCATAGGTGTCTTAAGAAATTCTGATAGAGAAATACTAATCTTTACCTTAATTTATTCCACTAAATAATTAGTCAAATTTTGTTTTGATTAGTGAAATCTATCTTTTCACCTTTTGAAGCATTTGATGAATTGTAGTGAGAGGTTACCTTAGGTAACCTTGGGTTATTGCTTGATTTATCATCAGGTGGAGTGTTAAAGTTATTAGGTAGGATAAATGTTGTTAAAGGACTATTGAATTTACCTCCACTATTAACGTTATTCCTCTTCTTGTAATTATGTCCCTTCTGATACGGTTGGAAGGAATGTATTTCTTCTATTTCTTTTTGAGGCTCATTTTCATCCTGATAGGGAAAAGTATATGTTTCCAAGGTCATAGTCGAATTATCACTTTCATATTCATGAGCACAACTTGTAATAACAACATATGATTTGAAATGTTCATAACTTTCCAAGACTAGAGCAAAGTCATATCATATTAGAACTAACTCATTTCCTTTAGGAGGATGAGAATCACAATGTTCATTGTAATGTGTAGCAGCAAGAAAAATGTCTGAAGTAATTTTAAATTGTGAACAATCTACTTAAGCACAAGCATTTGTATTATGAATTCTACACCAATTATTCATCGTGAGGTTAGCTAAGTTCAATTTTGATGTAGAGTTTCGATCAATTGAATTAGGATTATCTAAAGGCATTGATACTCCCCCATTATTAGGTCATGTATTTCAAAGTCTAGGTGGCCTAGGAGCATTATACATTCGATTTTGTGATTTCTGATTATTATTCTAAGCATAGAAACTTTGATTCCTTAATTGTGTAACCTTTGTGGTTAATCTTTTGAGCTGATCTGTAACCTCTTTCATGTCTTCCTTTTCCTCAGAAATCTTGACATTTTGATTTTCTTGAGTTTGTGAGAAAAAATAATTTCCATTAGGACGTAACTCTGTAATAGTTGGACTAGGGTAAGGGTCTAAAGCTTGACTATTTCCTGGTTGAAAGAAAGTACTTTGAGGAAATGTCCCATTCTGGACCACTATAGGATAAATTTTAGGAGCTGTAGGATGACCTATAGGAACTCCATTTACATTCAGGGTAGGATAAATATTCAATCTATTTTAGCCATTCACGAATGATCCATTTCCAAGATGTTTAATTTCTAAATTCACACTTATGGCTTTCGCATAAGCTTCGGGTAAATTAGTAGGAGGATTTTTGTGTTGAGGGAGCCCCATCTTCAAATTCCAAGTGGGAGATTGTTGGTATGTGGCGCATTGATCATGCTTTTTCATACTCAGATAGCCCATGGTATAATCATCAGACACCCTAACATGTATCCTTGCTGTGGTCTCGAGGCGGTACTGGCCTCAGCGGGGTTCGTATGCAGCCCCCGAAAAATTCTCCTACTTTTTTGTGTCGTCACCAAAAAAAAAGAAAAATCAACAAAAAAAGGAAAAAACCTGACTTTGTAGAACCCTAATCTGGAAGCTTCTAAGCTTGTTGAAAAGGGGTTTAGATGGGTGTTACAGTATGATGGAAAATGCAATTATTCGCAAGATTGTAATAGGTTTTGCACTGGATAATAAAATCATTGATGGCTGCGTTTGCGGATGTAGCCCAGATTGGGTGAACCACGCTAAATTCTCAGTGTTATAATTTATTTCGTGTGTTTTAGTTTCTCTGTTTATTAATTAAATCTACATTTAATTGTTAGATATCCACCTTTCTAACCCTAACAATTTTTCTTCACTTCTCACAAACATAGCAGTTAAAGGATCTACTATTGTATAATAAACTACGATAGGAAAAAAATTATCCACTACATAAGGTGCTTGTAGCATAGAATAAGCCTTTTGAAACTTGTCGTTAAAATCAATTATAGGTTTTCCTTCAAACCTCTTGATTTGAGAAAATTGATGATATAACAAAGCAGGGTCAGTCGGTGTTCTAAATCGAACTAAAAATTGAGTTTCCATGTCTTGCCATGATCTAATAGAATTACGAGGCAAGTTGATATACCACTAGTAAACTTCATCACTTAAAGTGTATGGGAACAACCTACATATGACATCTTCATGTTGAATCATTGCTCTAAAGCATGTATCCTTGAATATACTAATATGTTCTTCTGTGTCTTTGTGAAAATAATATTTAGGACACAACTTGTTGAGATTTTTTGATAAATCATTGTATACAAAAAATTGAATCGGTGACTCCACATTAAAGAATGCCATCACTATAGGAGGTGGTGGTGTAACAACAATTGGATTCTTTGAACTTGCACTTAAACTTCCAGACTTTTGAGGTCTAGATGATGTTCGACTACTAAGATTGACTAAATTCACACAAGGATAACCAGACCGGGATCTAGTGATTCTATGGAAATCCAATTTAAAACTTAACAAAACTAAAACTAACAATAATATGCCCTCCTCCTAGCGCCAGTTCTTGTTAACGACAATTTTACTTGCAACAAACAAGGCGAATAAATTCTTCACAGACAAGACTGCAAAGAGCCTATCCTTCTTAAAATATATGGAACAAAGACAACCTCAAACGGAATTTTGTATTAACTCCTTGAATAAAGGTGTAATCATTAAGGTGACATATCCAAATCACAAAACTCTAGATTTTTGCGTGGGATCACTACTACTAGAGAAGAAATACGGTACAATGATTATAACTAGGAAATAAGATGTCATGCTAATTATTTGTAACTTCTATGCCATTAAAGATACATGATCGCATTGGTGATCACTCGTGGATTAAAGCTTTCTGATATTACTTCGGAAAAGAAAAACATTAGGATCCAGAAAATACCTTCTAAGGAAAGAGAAACCGTAATGAGAGGAAAGACCAAAAAATCGAAGTTCAAAAATAGATTGACAAATTTCCAAACAGATCAGCTCCAATCTCTAACTTCCAAAGTAAAAATAAAAGGAAACAATAAATACTAGACTCACTAAAAGGAAACTATTGGGATTGATGACTCGAATAAAATACTTTAGTAGAGCTGAATCATATGTTGGAAGATATTAAATTCCTTGGTGCAACGCTAGACTGGATCTCGTTTCTAATAACATGTTAAACTTTATGAAAAAAACTGGAAACACCTAATCTAGGGAAGCAAGAATACATCAATAAAGAGGCCAAGGTGAAAATGAAAGAGAGATCAGCAACCAACCGAAAGAGCAAAATGACACCAAAGCAAACGAAAAGTAAAAGAGAGGAGTAGAGTGAAAAAGGAAAAAAAGGGGGTCCATTTTCCCAAGGGGAAAAATTGTTGGAGTGAAAATGACACTGAGAGGGAGAGGGGAGGGTGAATTAGTGTCTTAACAGATTTGACCAATTTTTAAAAAATTTAAACCATAGCTCAGATTTGATCTCAATATTACTCTGATTAATGCATTCATGAGTTGAATGTAATCATTCATAAACAAAATTGAGAAAAGTAAAAACCAAACAGTGAATAGAAACAGTAATAACTCAGTAAAGCAGTGAGACCACAAAAGAACAAAGAGTCACAAGATTTTGTCGAGTGGAAAACCCTCCTGGGGTATAAAAACCACTCCCGATATGCCTTGCAGGCTTAATCTTTTAATCAACTGTTCACAATGCCTTATAGGCTAATTTTTGAGCACCTACTCAAGGAGCACCAACCCCTCATTTAGAGATATCAATCTCAAGGAGTACCAACCCCTCAAATTATTTTCTGAACAATAATTATATCAGAGGATCTCTCTGTTTTCAAGTAAGCTCATAAAACTCAGTTTTCTCATCTACCTAATACCCTAAGAATCCAAATGTTGAATCCTTAAAATATTACATAGAGAAGAATTACAATATATCTCTGCATCTTTGTTTATCAGATTTTTTCTGCAGAGTTTTTCAATACATTTCTTGATATAGCCAAAGAAAAAAGTTTTAGAATTACAACCAGAAGAATTACAGTGTTCACAACACTATTTTTTATACATCTTTTCAAATATGTGGTCTTCAAAGAAATTCGAGGTCAAAGGAGAGCTGAAACATCCTTTATATTTTCAGGAAAAGGATGCTAGATAATAAATGTCTGCAAGAGTAACGCCTATGCAATAGGCTGTAACAACTTTGACTGGTTTATCAATGCTTTGACAAGAATAAGTCACAAAGCTTCTTCAAATCTGCATTTACTATTACAAACCCTAATCAAATGCAATAATCTTCAATAGAAACAATTTTAATATTACATAGAGAAGAATTACAATATATCTCTGCATCTTTGTTTATTAGATTTTTTCTACAGAGTTTTTCAATACATTTCTTGATACAACCAAAGAACAAAGTTTCAGAATTACAACCAGAAGTCTTACAATGTTCACAACACTATTTTTTATACATCTTTTCAAGTATGTAGTCTTCAAAGAAATTCAAGGTCAAAGGAGAGCTGAAACCTCCTTTCTATTTTTAGGAAAAGGACGCCAGATAATAAATGTCTACAAGAGTAACACCTGTGCAATAGGCTATAACAACTTTGACTAGTTTATCAATGCTTTGACAAGAATTAGTCACAAAGCTTCTTCAAATCTGCACTTACTATTACAAAACCCTAATCAAATGCAATAATCTTCAATAGAAACAAATTTAATATTACATAGAGAAGAATTACAATATATCTCTGCATCTTTGTTTATCAGATTTTTTCTGCAGAGTTTTTCAATACATTTCTTGATATAGCCAAAGAAAAAAGTTTTAGAATTACAACCAGAAGAATTACAGTGTTCACAACACTATTTTTTATACATCTTTTCAAATATGTGGTCTTCAAAGAAATTCGAGGTCAAAGGAGAGCTGAAACATCCTTTATATTTTCAGGAAAAGGATGCTAGATAATAAATGTCTGCAAGAGTAACGCCTATGCAATAGGCTGTAACAACTTTGACTGGTTTATCAATGCTTTGACAAGAATAAGTCACAAAGCTTCTTCAAATCTGCATTTACTATTACAAACCCTAATCAAATGCAATAATCTTCAATAGAAAAAAAATTAATATTACATAGAGAAGAATTACAATACTGTTCTGCATCATGTTTTCCAAATTTTGTATTACAGAGTTTTTCAATACATCTTTTGATATAGCCAAATAACTATGTCTCAGAATGATAACCAAAAGTATTACAGTGTTCACAACACTATTTTTTATACATCTTTTCAAGTATGTAGTCTTCAAAGAAATTCAAGGTCAAAGGAGAGCTAAAACCTCCTTTCTATTTTCAAGAAAAGGAAGCTAGATAATAAATGTCTGCAAGAGTAACGCCTGTGCAATAGGTTGTAACAACTTTGACTGGTTTATCAATGCTTTGACAAGAATAAGTCACAAAGCTTCTTAAAATCTACACTTACTATTACAAAACCCTAATCAAATGCAATAATGTTTAATAGAAACAAATTTTTGGAATACCCAAATGATCAAACATATATTTTTGAATACCCAATAGGCTGAAACTTTAATTTCTATGCTGAAAGAAGAGATTTTAAATTGTAATTGATAGATTCTTTGTCAAGCATGACTACCCATTGTCAGAAACTCATTAACCCTCAAAGAAAAAATGATTGGATAGCTTTTAAGAGTCATCAAAAATGGTTTTGAGGTAATGCAAACGTGTTGTCAACAAGATTCTCAATATACAAATATTCAATTTAATATTGCAGCTGAAAGATAACTGAAAAATGAATAAAGCCAAGATTTTTAGATATACCCACTAATTTCCTCATTATTATAAGCCCATAAACTATCTCAGTTGTAACTTCAATATAATAATTTCTAATAGTCAAAAGATGCCAATACTTGCTAATTTGCACTTGAAAAGACTAGAAACTTATCATTTTATGAGAGAATCCATTTAAATACAAAGGAGTTACCTGATAAAGATGAGAGTAACTGAAATATGCGACCATAAGAGAGGCATTTACCAACCAGCATGATGAGCCATCAAAAATTCTTCCTTCTTTGAGCTTTTGACCAATCATACTCAACAACCAACTAGAATATCCTCCCTAATACAATTGTTACAGTAGGCAAGGTAAAGAAAGATGTCTAATTCCAATCCATCATGGCGGCGGCATGGCTAGGGTTCCATACCCAGCCATAAAGAAAGCATAATGAAAAATACATTTTTCCCTATTCTTGTCAACAAGTCAAAGCATTTGAAGACTTTATTAAAATATAAAGTGATTTGAAGTCCGAATTCAAAAAAAAAAATGATAATCAACTCAAAAAATTATTGAGTATGTTGTCCCAAAGATGCCTACCACTTCATTATGTCTTAATCATGTTATCAACACATGATAAATAATAATCAAGCTGAGCCAAGGTGAAATGCCTTAGTTATATGCAAAGAAGTCGACCAAGACCTTGCTGACTTGAAGTCATTCCAAAATGTTGACCACTATGTAACCACCAAGTGGAGCTTCCAACAAAATTTGCATCATGACAAAGCCATGTCATTTTTTAAATGACCTTTAAAGAATGCACATAAAATATGACTTTAAATAAAATCATATACCAATGGTATATTGACCAAATTATGCCCAAAACTGATCATTAAAAGAATTGCCATAAATATGACTTCTACAAAATCATATTTAATGTAAAAAGAATCTTCAGAATACTAACCAAAACCAAGTGAAGGTTGTGAATGGTGATTTCTCAATGAAGAGTAGTATGAAACTTATGCCAAGATAAAATTGAACAAGAAAGCATTGATTATTCAAATGCAACAATAACCATACTGTCTGAACAGAACTAGAGAATCGAAGCATTGAACCAAATATGTGCCACGATCATCAATAAAATACCAACTCAAATATTACTGAGCAACCCATGAATAAATATAACTGAATGAGTGAAGACCAAGATCATAAATCTGAAACTGAAAACCAATACCTCAAACCAATTTCTTGTACAAATAAGATAACATGTATCTGCAAGAAGCTCAAACTAATCATACAAGAAGATATGAAAATTCTGAATGTAAACTGAATCTGAATGTAACCCAAGGCCATAAAATTGTCCACTGTCCACTGATAGCCAAAACATGAAATAAACCAAGAATAAGCTAGAACAGAGCCATATTATCAATTTTGTCATCAAATCTGGACCATGATCATCTGAAAGAGATTTTGTCATCAAGGACAAACTTTTTGACACAACTGAGATCCAACAAAAATGGGGTATGTTGTGAGACCACACAATAGGTACATCTTCATCCAATTCCTCTTCTTCATCAACAATATTTATGTTAACACCCTTCTCTCTTGTTTCCTTTTGTTTAACTCTTCTTTTTACAAGGGTAGTAGGAGGTGCAACAATAGAAATCTTCTTCTTCTTTTCCCTTGTATTATGTGCAACTAGAGGGGATTTCTCCTTTACTAGAGGACTGGCAGTTGTCTTCCTTTTCTCTCTAGTAGAAGGTAAAGGACCAAATGACTTTTGAATAGATGGTGGTGTGGTAGTTGTTCTACCAGATCTCCTTGCACTACTACAAGCTTCACCAATACTCATTTCTTCTCTAGTTATTTGTCTTGCATACTATACATTTTATTTAGAAAGACCCAATTCCTTGGAATATACATCCACCATAGCATCAACATTCTTCCTAATGATAGGTTCTTTTTGTTTCATGTGTAATTCCATGGGCTTTTCTTCATAAGTCCCATATCTTGGTTGTGTGGTATCCTTTGGGATCTTCAAAAAAATATTGACATAACCTCTTATCTCTTGTTCAACAACCTCATATCCCAGTGTAGGGATCCATATACTACTTGCTTCAACTTCTTCCATCATGCATTCATCTGTAGATACTAGAAAAGTAATATCATCTTTATATTTTTCAACCATACTCCTTGGAATCCTCTCTCTTTCATGCATTCTTTTTTCTAGAATATTGCAAAGAAAGAAATAAGGGCATAATCTTATGCTTTGAAATCTCCAAGGTTCCTCATATGCTCTACAATTTGATGTGCAGCAGGTCTTCAACTTATCCACTTTACCTTTCCAACTATGGGAAGCTACTTCAAGAAATAGAAGAGTAAGCACATAACCAAAGTGCCATACTTAAACACATATTTCTTTTCCTTTGTATGATTCAAATTCCCTATTAGTTGTTGCCTAAGAAACTCATAGAGGTCATAATTTGCACCATTTTCTACCATCTCATGTGACACATTCACTGCGGTGGCAGATATAGAATTATCTCTATTTGTATAATAAATTTTGTAACCAATGATCACTGTGGCATATCTAACAACTGGGTTTCTAATGGGATTGATAGCAAGAGCTCTCTTATCATAAGTAGCACCAATTTTCTCCAACACTACTTCATTTTTGATGGATTTCAACATGGGAACCAATCTAGTAGAGCATAGATAGGTGACCTCTCTTATCACTTCCTTTGTTATCTTGTGAGGCATATCAATCCATACAAACTAATCATGAATTTTGCACAAATCCATTCTAATCAACTTGACATCATAGAATAAATTGGGGAACCATTTCCATACATCTAGTTTCTTCTCAACTAGGTTTTTTATTTTGGCTGTAGGGTGAAATACTCTCTTGTTAATTTGTTTTCCCATGTATCACTTAATTTAGTGGGAGAATGCTCTTCCTTTTTCCATGAATGTAAGCCCTAATATCCTCAGTTGGTAAAACCTCATATGGAATATACAAGAATGTGCCTAACAATTCATCATCTATGGTTTTTGTAGGGTACCTCTTGAAAACTAGATTTAAACTACTTTTAAACAAAGATTTCTAAAAACTAGGACACATAAGATTCACAAAATACCTTTTTACTTTGATTGCCAAACTAAGGTTTTGATGCTTTTTAATCTCAAATTTCCTTATACACTTTGAATTCTCTTCTTTCTACTTTTCTCCTTCTTGAATTCTTTTGTAAAATAAAATTTTCTTAGTGAATTTTCTTATAACCCTTTGATTTTACCTAATTCTAGATTGAATGCTTTAACACATAAAGCTGGAAACACTTTATATGTATGCACAATTAGTTTCTGAAGCTCCACAAACTTTCGCATCGGCATATTTTCTTTTTCAATCTTCACCTATAGATCAAGCATGTTGATCTACATCACATATCTTTGTGTTGTGGCATCAACACCTCTTTTATAGTGGGGGGATAAAAGATATCTATTAAAGCTCCCTCTAAGACAAAGCTCTAGGCTTAGTTTCCAAAGGAAACATCTACATTGGAGGATGGTACAGATTCTCCATTTTCTTATGTCTCTTCCTTCTTTCTCCAAATATTTTCCATTTCCTTCTTTACTTTAGCTAGATCAACCTTTTTAACCACTTCATTCCCTTTTATCAGATTATCCTTGTATTTTTGCTTTTGTAAAATTTAGCAATATTTCCAAGTTTACTATAATTGTGACATATGATATTAATTTGAACAATATTCCTTCCATTCACTCTAGATCTTCATTGATTAGCTTTGTGTCCAAATACATAGCATGTATAACAATAACCATTGAAAGATTGAATCATTTGACTTCGACATTCACTTGCTTTATGACCAAATATTTTGCATGTAAAACATTGACCAGTAAAGGATGAGACATTCTAATTCATTATGCCTCTACATTCCATTTCTTTATGTCCATATTTATTGCAAGAATAGAAAAACCCATTGAAACATGGGTACCTTTGAGCAGTTGGCTATCTAACTAGAGGTCTTATAGCTTTATTTCTTTGATTTCAGATCTTTCCATTATTTTTCTTGTATTTAATATTCTTTGGTTCATCAATCTTCTCTTCTGAATTAGGTGTTTGGTCTGATTTTGAGCTTTCAAATTTTTCAAATACTAAACCACCTTTATCTTTGGATGTTTTCTGACCTGTAATCATCTCATCAAGCATTGTATAACTCACCTTGAATTTTTCTTCATGAATTCTTTCTTTCTCCAAATATGATCTTAGATTTACTACTTCTTGTTCATGCCTTATGCATTCATCATATTTTATTTTCACCATTTCATTCAAGCAATATTTAATTCTTTTCTTTTCTTCAACTCACACTTTTAGTCTGGTGATGTTTTCATTTGCTTATTTCAACTATTCATTGAATTCTTTATGCCTTTCTCTAAACTTCTTAATTTTCTTTCTCAATTTTTGGATACATTCATTTTCTTCTCTGACATTTTCCTTCAGTTCTTTCCAAATCTTCAAGAGAAACTTTTGAGTCCTCCATATTTGTAAAGCATGCAATCTTCTTCTATGTATCCAATAGCAAGAATCTCTTTTAGAGGAATAGGAAACTTTTTATCATCCATGTGTTCAATCTCTAGGACCTTCCCAAAGTGGTTAAGATCCTTCCAAGGAGTCAAGATTTGATACCAATTGTTGAACACATAGAATATTGAGAGGGGGGGTGAATCAGTATTCCCTTTAACTATTCAAATATGAAACATCCAATCACTAATGCACATTCAACTGCAATAAGGAAATAAATAAGGAAAACATCCACAACATCACATAACACATGAGCACCAATATTTTTACATTGAAAACCCAAAATGGGAAAAATCACAGTGAGGGTTAGCTTACAATATATTACAAAAATCCTCATTGCAAGTAGACTCATTGTCCAAGTGGACTCACTATCCATAGAGAAAAATATAGAAGAGAGATGGTGGCTCATAGCCTATTCTTGAACTGTTACAATCGCATCTAATACATGCATGAATATAGTCCCATTGAAGCACAATAACAATCCTTATTTGATTCTAGTTCAACACTCTACCTCACTCTTCATTCACACAATTCTAATTTTAAACTTAACTTCACTCTGCTATGCTCAAATTCACATCACATGCATTACATGTTGCATACCTTTTTCAAAACACTGAAAAAAATCCAACAAATATATCTGCATCAAGTATAACATAAATTAGTTCATCCTAATTAGATGTAATACCCAAAATATAACTTGTTGGCTCCAAAACATTTCGTCCACATAATGTGCCATAATTGAAAAATAAAAATATGTTAAAATAGGTTGGCATGGACCTATAATAAATCCTACATAGGATAGCAACACTTATTTATCATTTGCATAACATCAAATGTGTTAGGTCGGCTCCATATAAGACCTAAATGCAAAAACCTTCATCTATGTATCCACATCTCAACACATGGAACTCAAAACTTGATACCATCTGGAATCCATGCTCATTTTGACATCTATAAACTTATCTTTAACACTGCAAGGCCGAAAACTCATCTGTGGAGAAGTGCGGATTCTCCCACACAAACACACTATATAGAATAATGACTGTAATATGTTAGGCCAAACTCTATTACTCATATCTCTCAAACTACTTTTCCAAACAAGATGAAATATTGGATTTAGCCAGTGCATCTAACATCTAGAAAAATTATGTTAGAAGCATAGAGTAATATCTTCATTTGCGAAGAATAGAGTGATATCTTCATTTGCGAAGTGGTGTGGACCCAAAAACTGGTGCATTGTTACACCAAACTGGAAGATTTGACACTTAGTCAATTTTCCACATAATCAATATTTACCATACCAAACAATTATGCAATAATGTCTTCCTTATCCAATCCAAAAATTGTTAGGATTGATCAAAATGATTCACAATAATTTTTGTATCACTAACAACAATGTATCACAATGTTGTGCACCTTCCATGCTCATGTTTCCAAACAAAATCATCAATGACAAACTTCCAACAATCTCTCAAACTTCCAATAGGCTTCTAGATCTTAAATAATCTATGGGTGCTACATATATTATGGGTGTACAAGACATGATTAATCATCTTTAATGTACTCTAGTAGGCAACTCTTCTTTCTTTATGATTCTAATCAGAAGCACTTTGTCACAACTCATGAGATATGAATAAGCCTTGGACTTTAAATACTTGTAACACACACAATTCTTATAGATTCCAAATAGAAGAATAGCCCATATCTCGTATTTATTGTATAAAATTTGAACCTACAACTGTTCCAACTTATACATGTATTCACCATGAAAATAGTTGGTTCATGCTTGTTCTAGAACCTAAATTATCTTTGTATTTTTTGTAGTTAGTGATCATGTGGTATGCCAATACAATCTCCAATACTAGTGATTGGTTACTTTAAATAGTCTCCTATAATATTGAAATATGGTTGGTTGATGTAATGTGTTCATCTTGTTTCTTGAATAAGAAATGCTATTTTTTGAATGGATGTGAAGATTGATTATTAGGATGTATCTAATGACCCACATTTTTTTTGGCTTTGAAAACACTTTCAAACATTTTCTAGTAGTGAGAGATGTTAGATCAATTTGATTTGGCAAGATCAATTACTTACTTTGTGATTCATGATTCATATTAACACATTTTGCATCCATTAGATGGTTTGCAATGATTTGTAAACTAGGATGTTAAAGTTTTCCAAAACTTAATCCAATTCTGATTTAATTCCAATTGCAACAATAATGCATGATTATGCAATAAACTCTTGAGATTATGAAATTGAGTTATGCTTTCAAACACTTTTAACCAGTTATCTGTAATAACATTCATGAGAGAACATAACACTGAAATAAATGAGAGAAAAAGAAAGAGATGGAAGAGAGACACAAACAGTTTGATAACGGAGTTCTTCAATTTGAGCTATGTCTCTGGGTCCACTTCTCAATGTTGGACCGCTTTATTTAGATTGCCAAGCACTGAAAATGCCTTCTTACAATTCTCCAAGCTTACAATAGTCTCCTCACAATCTCACTCACAACTCTTTACAATTCTTGGTGTAATATCACCTTGTAAAGTTCTCTCCAAAATTCCTCAAAAGCACATAAATTTTTTTTTCTCAAAACATTTGAATTATCTCTCCACAAAATGCATAAAGACTCTATCACATCACCTCCTTTTATACATAATTTTGCATATGGGGTTAAAACCACCATAATAAATAAAATAAAAATTAACCCCCTCCTTTGGCTTTTATAATTATAAGCCTTACAAAAAACACACTAACCCGTTTATAAAAAAACAATAACTTCCCATTTTAAAAATAAAACAATAAACAACCCCTTAATAAAACATTTGAAATTTGTTTTTTAAGCCCTTGTCTTATTATATTCACGGGCTATTTTAGTTTAGGGGGTTTAGTTTAAAATTAAAATAACAATTTAATGTTATTTTAGGAGGTTTTTTTTTTTATGAGTTAATTTCTTTGATTTTTAGGAGATTTGGATCCCACCAAATCCGGTTGGGATCCCACAAAATCCGATGGATTTTTGTGAGATAAAATAAGCCTCCACACTTTATTTTCAAAAATAAAGCATGGTACGTGAATTTTTGTGAGATTTTTGCCACATCACCTGCAATTCCATGTCACCATCTAGTCAATTGCCATGTCACATGCTGACATCATCAATTTGACTAAAACTTTGACTGGCTCTATTTTGCTCATACGGACTCCGTTTTTGAAACCGAAGATAGTTCCTGGAATCAGCACGACGAGCACTATGACTTGGTGTCATTTTTGCTTGGATTTGAGACAATCAATTTTTCACCTTTTTGACACCTGATTTACCTGTTTGACCGAACCTTTGACTGAACATAACTTCTGCATACAGACTCCTTTTGGGCCCGTTCAAGTTGCGTCAGGATCGTGTCAGCGAGCTCTATCCAATGATGTCATTCTGAGAGATTTGAGACTATGATATTTTTGAGGTTTTTGGATCCTCCTAGATCATGCAAGGCCTTTGGTTTTGAATCTCCATTATACTATCTAGGACTAGTAGGAATCATTTGATCAAGGTGATGTGGAAATATTAGCGGCTTGAGGATTGTTTTTGCACAATGTTCCTTATAATATCTAGGACTTGTAGGAATCATTTGATCAAGGTGATGTGGAAATATTAGTGGCTTGTGGATTGTTTTTGCACAATGTTCCTTAGTAGGCTAATGCTCTTGTTGGATGAAATATTTTATGCAATATTTTTCTTTTGTTGTTCATGATTCAAATAAAAATAGGTTGAAGAAAAGAATGCCATAAAATCTTGATGAATTGCTTTGAAAGCTTGGGAAAATGATAAAAAGTGAAAATGAAGATAAGAAAAATATGGATCATGTATAATGGAGACACATAATGATGATGGATCTTTGAAAGGAATAGATAGATTGTTCAAATGGGTGGACATATGTTGAAGAAAATTATGCATACAATGAAGGAATATACTTACACATAGGGGTTGAGGTGAATCCCATTCACAAGGATTAGAAATATAGCTCCACCAAGCATTAGCAACTTGAACACATTGGCTTGTTCATAGGCCATAATAATTTATGCACCATTCCATAGCATGTTTAGTTTTTTGTCAAATAGAATTTGATCTATTCTTGTCCTACTTGTGTAAGGTCACCTACCTTGAAATTTTATATTGTGGTTTTCTTGTCGTACAACTATTTGAATTGGGCATGATGCTTCCTCATTGTTGAGATTAAGGTGTCTCAACCTTTGCAAGTCCTAGCATTAATGTTGTTAATTAATTATTTATTTTAGCCTATGCAATTTTTTGTCATTCTTGTGATGTCACTTTGTGGGACCCATCTCCATGAGTTAGCATCTTACATGGAAGCTGATTAGGATTGCATGCATCCTAAGTTTGTGGAAATAGGTGTCCCACTTTGTGAACCCCACCATAAGCTATTTTAGTGGAATTTTTCATAATTTTTAAGAGTTGAACTATGACAAATGCTATGAGGGATTATGATAAAACTATGACAACTTGTATGAAAATGTAAGTCATGACTAGTGAAATTATTTCAAGAGTAAGTCTTGCATGTGGTAGGTGTATTGCATGTTGAGAGGATTGGAATTTTCATAGAAATTTATAAAAAATGCCTTGCATGTTGAGATTGGCTGCAATTTGCATAAGCAGGTGAAGATAGGTTCCTTGCGTGTTATCCTTTCTATTTGCATGCATGCAGTGAAGAGGACGTTGGCATGTGGAAATTCTAGGCATCCATCTTGATGCTCTATAAATATGAGCTTGCTTGAGGAGTTGTGTATGAGGAGATTTTTTTGTTGCAGGGTTATGTTGTAAAATTTTCTCCAAAAGAGCAAGATGTAATCTCCATGTTAAGGCTATGTGCGTGCAAGTGTATTGTAACCATTTTTTTGTATATTAATGTATTGGTTTGATGCTTTGGAGTGTGGATTTATTTACCCAAAATAGTTTTCCCCACATATATCATTGTTCTTTCTCTTCTATCTATCTTCTATTTTTCTTCTTTCTCATTCTTGAAATGTTAATTTACATATCATTATACTATTGAAATTTTCCTAGATCTAAAAACTACATTATCTTTCCTCTAAGTGTTAATGTGATGGAAATTAAACTATCTATTTCCGCTTTAAGAAATAGAAATATGTGATTGTATTGGGTTGTTGAAATCTTATTTTTTTAAAGAAACATTACATATTGAAGGTGCATATTGTTTCTCATAAGGTTTTTTGAGTTATTCATTTCCTTTCATTTGTTATTGACCAGAGCTAAAATACATGATTTTCATGTGCTTTCATGTGCATGTATGTGAGTTTATTTTACTTGCATGTGAGTTGTATTTACTTGCATGAGCTCTCATGTTGCTTGCATGTGCTTACATGATTTGCATGTGAAGGATTCATGGTGTTTAAGGATCTGGGTATTTCTTTTGTTGTGATTTCTTAGCCTATCAAGCTTGAGGGAATATACTTTGAAGGAATTAGCTGATTATTAATCCTTGTATAAGTGGATTTTTTGTAGTTGATCTTGTTTTCATGAGACAATAAGCGTTTTGAAGGATGAAGAAGATAGAGTTTTTGGAGTTGATCATGTAGTTTCATTTAAATTTATATTGATCTGGAGGTCTTTTTTGATAGTTGTTTATAATCCTCATGCATGGTGGTGTTCTTATATTCTATGGTCATGTATAATAGAGTATTCATGTTGGGTGTCTATGTTTGGATCCCTGGTCATATGGAGAAACTTGTGTTGTTAAGACTATGGTTTGATGTGATTATGTCAAGTGCTTGGTTTTAGTCCCTAGCATTGGAAGGTGTTGTTTCATTAACCCCAAATGCATGTAGGCTATGGATTTGATCATTAGATGATTTTTAAGCTTTTGGAATATCCTAGCTCCTCTATATACTTGTACATGATGATGGTTGTGGAGTTGGACTACAAATGGGCCTAGATTTCCTAGATCTCTTCTTCCTTTGGTTGGTTGTACTCACATATCTTAGTTTCATGTTGATTGGATCTAAGTGTTTTATCATTTTTTTATTAAAATTCCATGGTTATGCATATTCATGTTATTCCACTATTCTAGTTTAACTATTATGGTGGCTTATAGACTTTTGGGTCTTCCAGATGATAAGTGGATATGGATTTGCATGTATGTCTATAAACATAGTGGTTTTGCATCTTTTACATAGTTAATCAAAACTTATGGGTTTGTATATCCATAGATAAACTATTTTTCAGATTATGTTTCCCTTGGGGTATTTCTGGATGTAAGATAGTTGTCGGTTTGCATGTATGCTTCTTGCATGGTATGAGGATATTTGTATCTTTCTTAGTGAGGAAATGTTGGTATATTTTTTACCACTAGTTATTTATGGGTTGTGAAGTTGGTATATTTCATATTTTATAAGCTTCTGGACAACCTATTTCCTCTGAAGGTTTTGCAGTTTTCCTATGTTCTAAAAGTTGCTAGTTTGTGTAGATTTGGAGTATTCACTTGTTCACATGAAATATTTGATGATCTATTATTTTGTATGTTTAAGTGGTTTTAGATTTGCACAAAGATTTTTTTAATAGGTTTTACATGTTAATAAAAATATGCGGTTTGCAGATTTATGGAAAATATTGTGTTTAAGCTTTTTGGATGAAAATAATTGAAAATTTGCAAGAATGCTTGAATAGTTCCTTGATTATGGTACTTAGTTGTGGATTTGCTTGAAAATTTGGGTCTACTGGGGATCTGGTGTTTGAGTCTTGAAATATACATTTTATCTTCTTTGATATCTTAGTTTTAGATGTTACTAATGTGATGATGGGTTTGCATGTTTCAATGTTTGGGATCTACAAGTTATGTAGTTTTATGAGTTGATCACCCATTTGGTTGCAATGGGATGAATCAAATGTGGATTTTCTATATCCACAATATTAATTTAGAGTTGTTGTAGAGTTTATTATTTGTCCTTGTTTTTGGTCATTAGTGCATTGGTATGTTGCATTGAGATGAGAGGATGGAGGTTTTTTTGAGTGCCTAGATAGTTAGTTATGGGACTTATAGCATGTGGTTGTATCATGATGTCATGGTAGCTTGTTTACACATTTTAGTAGGAGACTTTGATAGTGATGTTTTGGCGGTTGTACTTGGCTTGGAGATCTTGGTTCTACTTGTTCTCTAGAGCTGCTAGGATCCTAGTTGAGTGTATGTGGACCAAGAGAAATCTTGATTTAGATGGTTGTCACAATTCCATTTTTATCTCAGTATCATAGTTTAGTGCGAGTTGTTGACAATGACATGGATTCATCACTGGTGATGGGTGATCTTCTTCACTATTTGTTGATTTCTTGGAGGAGCTCTTAGATCATGTTGCTATAGAAGAGTTATTTCACATTTGAAATTTCTCTATTAGGAGATGGTTATCTTCATGTGAATGGATATGTTGACATACTGGTTAGCTATAGAGGACTCATGGAGTCTTTGGTTAAGGTGTATAGTTTATGACTTTTTTTTTTGACAGGTGACCCTTTATGAGAGGATTTTTTTGGTGTTGTGTTATGATGGACTCTTGATTATACATAATTTTTTGGCATGATACTATTAGGTCATGATGTCATGTTTGGGTTCCTGATTCCATGGTTGGAGCTTTGATAATGGTCTAGTTAGTTCTCTTGGTATTGAGTACCTTGGTCATGTGCTTGAGAGCTTCATGTGAGTGTAGTGTTGCATTTGGAGTTTGGCATGGATTTATTAGTTGTAGATGTTCATAGATACTTGGGTGAGGCATTTGTTGTGTTCCAAGAGAAATTATGATGAGCCTTTCACCTAGATATGGACATTAGTTCATGATGGACCTAAGAGGAGGTTGTTCTTGGATAAATTCTATGAGACTTGGTATATCCTAGAGGAACAATCTCATTCCCCACTCTTGGTCTACTCAACAATTAATCATTTGAAAGGTTAATCAATTTTATTTTCAAATTTATTATGTTTTATGCTTTGTCTTCTCATAGAGATGGATCTTGATTTATGCTTTCTAGTTTCAATGGAGGGCTCAGTTGAGGAGTGTTTGGAATGTTCATCTCCTTGGGTATTTGATTTGATTCATGATAAGTTTTCAAGATGTTATTGGGTTGTTTTCCTAATATGGGAATGTTTTAGGTTTGATCTTCCTTGTTTAGAGAGGCTTCCATATATTTTGGTGAGATGAGATATATATGTTTTGTTTGATCTAATGATAATGAATGTTTGGGTGTTGTTGAGGATTTTCCTTTGGGGTTGTGAATGAGATCTTACTTCAAACAACTTGGCACTTTAAGGTGTTGGTAGAAGGACATGATTATAGGATATGGTTTATAGGTTTTCTATTTGTTCTATGACTTCTTCTTGGAAGTCCATTTTCACATGGTTTAGTGTGGTCGACTTGGGAGAGTTATGGTGACATGTTATCAGAGATTATGTAGTGATTGGTGTTGTATGTGTATATCATTGTGATTGTTCTTTGTTATTGCATGGTTGAATTATTAGCCACACCTTAGTATAAGTGTTGATTGCTAAGCTTTGTATGCCATGGTCTATTTATGATTAGACATTACCCATGCATTGGAAGTTCCTAGATGTGTGTGTTCTTTATTGATATTTTTGACACATGGAGCTTGCGATTGCAATTTATGGATTGGATATTTTGTTAGAATAAGTTCCACTAATGTTTAGGATATCCTTGAGGTATGTATAATTTGATGTATTAGCATTTTTTGTGGTTTCTTTTTCTATTCATGTGGGTTTTTAGTTGGATATAAACAATCACTTGTGGTTGTTGTCCTACTATTTTGGAATATTCATGTTCAATATTGTTCTTGGAGGAAGTTTGGACTTGAGATTTGTGTTCTAGTAATGGGTTTGAAGTTGGATATATTGGTTCTTCTATAAAGCTCATGAGCATAGTGGAGTTGTGATAGGAGCCTGTATCCTTTTTATCACTTGGATTTGATGCTTGTGTTCTTTAGATTGGTGCATATTCATCTTGAATTTTTCCTTTTCTTCCATCAATGGAAAGTTGGAGGATGATAGGAGATCTTGCCTAATATGGTGGGAATATTGGATGTTGTTGTAGGTATCTTGTTAGTGCATGAAAGCATGTTAGAGATTCATGTGGTTTTATGGATGGCTATGATGATGTCATTTCATTGTTTGGATCCTAGCAGTTAAAATCCCATTTTTCTATTGGATCTTGAAAGGTCTTTGACAAGTGGGAGAATGTTGGGATTAAGGTATCTCAACCTTTTCAAACCCTAGCACTAGTGTTGTTAATTAATTATTTATTTTATCCTATATATTTATTTTATGTCATTCACATGATGTTAATTTGTGGGACCCATCTCAGTGAGTTGACATATTACATGGAAGGTGACTAGGATTACTACCTCCTAATTTGATGGAAATAGGCGTCCTACTTTGTGAACCCCACTATAAGCTATTTTAGTGGAATTTATCATAAGTTGTAAGAGTTGAACCATGAAAGATTCTATGATGAATTATGACAAAACTATGATAGCCTTTATGACAACATAAGAGTCATGACTAGTGAAATTGTGGAAGATGTTAGTCTTGCATGTGGTAGGCATATTGCATGTTGAGAGGAAAAAAATTGTCATATAAATTTATGAAGGATGCCTTGCATGCTAAGATTGGTTGAAGTTTACATAAGCAGGTGAAGATAGGTGCTTTGCATGTTATCCTTTCTATTTGTATGCATTCAGTGAAGAGGATTTTTGGAATGTGGCAATTCTATGCATCCATCTTGGTGCTCTATAAATATGAGCTTTCTTGAGGAGTTGTCTATGAGGAGAATTTTTTATTATAGGGTTATGTTGTCATATTTTCTCTAGAAGATCAAGATATAATCTCCATGTTAAGGTTGTGAGCTTGCAAGTGTATTGTAACCATTTTGTTGTAGATTAATACATTGGTTTGATGCTTTGGAGTGTGGGGTTTTGTACCCAAAAGGATTTTCCTTGTGTATATCGTCGATATTTATCTTCTATCTCTCTTTATTCTATTCTTCTTCTTTCTCATTCTTGAAATGTTAACTTCCATATCATTATGGTTCCAAAATTTTCCTAGATCTGAAAACTACATTATCTTTCCTCTAAGGGTTAATGTGATGGAAATTAAATTGTGACTATTTCTGCTTTAACTTTAAGGCATAATAGTATGCGCTTGTATTAGATTTTTGAAATCTGGTTTGTTTAAAAAAGCTTAAGATATTGAAGGTGCATATTGGTTCTCAAAAGGATTTCTAAGTTCACCATTTCCTTTCACTCATTTGATCTTACATGATAAATCTTTGTTCTTCTAGTTGTAGTGACTAAACTATTCTGACAACTATTGTGCAATATTAATCATTATCCAATTGACATATTATCTTTATTTTTGGAAGTGCAATTGAGCTTGGTAGCTTTTCTTTCTTTCCATAGACCAAATAAAAGGGAGAAGTTCTTATAGATTATTTTGGAGTTATTTTGTTTTCCTAGATGACTTCCTTTAGGTGCACATGCTATTTCCTTTTGGATCCTGCTCCAATTCTCTTTATTATTTTGATTAAATTCTTGTTGATGGAATTTTTTCATCCATTTCCTAGGGATAATGTTTTGAGGATGTATTGAAATAGGTTCCATGATCATTAGAAAATTGAGTTATGCTCGCACCTACAAATTCCTTAGCATTGTCAATGATGATGTCTCTAGTGCTCCAAACCCCATGATGATTACTCTTAAGAAGTCAATGACAGTTGCCTTTGTTGCATTCTTTAATAGTATGGCTCCAATCCACTTGGTGAAGGAATTAGTGGTTGTTATTATAAACCTATGAATAGTGATGGATGTAGGATTGATCATTCATACAAAATTCAATCCCCCAAGGCATAGGGTTGATTTATGGAGATGGGTTTCATAAGGAGAGTTGTCTTCCTCTTGTTGCTACTATCTTGCATGAATCTTTTGTTGTTCAAATATAATTATGTCCTTTTTAAATAATTTGGTGGAATTCTATGAGGATGGTTCACATCCTTTTTGTTGAGCACACATAATATTGAGAGGGGGGTGAATCAGTATTCTATTAAACCATCCAATCATTAACCATCTAATTACCAAAGCATATTTAACTATTATAAGGAATGAAAGCATGAAAACAACCACAACATCACATGACACATAAACACCAATATTTTTACATGGAAAACCCAAAATGGGAAAAACCACCATGAGGATTAGCTCACAATATATTATAATCGACTATAAGATATTACAGAAAGGCTCACTACTAGGTGGACTCACTATCCAAGTGAACTCACCATCCATAGAGAAAATAAAGAGAGAAGGAAGGTTGGTGTCTACACAACCAAGATTTGAACTAATACAAAATGAATCTACCATATGTTGGATTTAGTTCCTTTGAAGCTCAAAATGCTGACTTGATACAAATCATCCAACTCATATCACAAACCTTTTCTCTACATTACATTCACACACCTTTTCTCAACTTTAACAAATTATTTGCTCAACTCTGTAAGATTTCACATTATTGCTTGTATTTGGATCATGTAAACATACAAATTCAATATCCATAAACTCAAAACCACCTTTTATATATATCAAACTCCATCACAAACATCAATTAGGTCAAACTAATTAGATGTAGCCCTAAAACACATAAAACGTGTCATGTCGATACCTAATTCAAATTAAAATGCCTTCACACGCAAAACATGTAATATAGGTGGCATGGACCTATAATATCCCCCTCTTACATTCACATCACATATTTAATCTCTGCAACCCTTTACATACATTAGGTCGACCAAGCATAAGACCTAAAAGAAAAATACTCCAAATGTTCATCACCATAGAACACAAGGACCTCAAAATGTCATGCCAGCTAGAGAAAACAATGCTTTGACACCTGTTAACATTCTCCCAAAACCACAAGGTCTAACTTAAATCAACGGAAGAGTGCAATCCACTTAAGTCAAAGCCATTACATAAAAAATTGTGTAAACCTTATATGTCGATCTTTTGTTACTTGTATCTTTCGAATTGTAGACACTAAATTTTTTCCTAGGCCTACAAGTTTATCAAATCCCCTTTCATCCTTGATAATTAAATAATTTTAATTATTTAATTATTATCCAAAGTCATAAAATCTTCTATTAATTAAATAACTTGAATTATTTAATTAATTCATTTTATCTTTCTATTTCCTCTTTTGATTAATTAAATAAATTATTATTTATTTAATTATGTCATTAATGTCCTTGTCTTCTATAATTAAATAAATTATATTTATTTAATTATTTATCACTTTTTACTACAATTTTATTTATTTAATAAACTAATTGATCTTTTTTCTCCGCTTTTTAATGAGATAATTGTTTCCAATTATCTTATTTAAAAAATCAACTTTTCCATCCACTATTAAATAATTATTTTAATTATTTAGTAACTTGTCTTTTTCCTTTGCTTTTTAATGAGATAATTGTTTCCAATTATTTTATTTAAAAATTCAGCTTTTTCCCTCTTCTTCTATAATTAAATAATTATTTTAATTATTTAATTATTTACATAAATTAATTAAATTTTATTTAATTAATGACTTGCCTTTTTCTCCCATCTTTTTGAATTAAATTATTATTTAATTTGAAAAATCATTTTTCCTTTTGCCTCTATAATTAAATAATGTTGTCATTATTTAACTATTCACTTGCCCATTTGAACTAAATGACCTTTTGGAATTATTTAGTTCCTCTCTCAGTCTTATTCTTATCATGTCCTGTCTCATTTAATTTTGACCATTGATTGAAATTAAAATCATTCAATTTTGACCGTTCATTCAAATTCATCTTGTCTCTAAAAGATGTGTTTCTATCATTTTAACATCTTAGAAACCTAGAGTTTAGGCTTAAGTGACAATTATCTTCGAAATTATGCTAGCATAGACATAAGCTATTATTGCAATTTATGATCTGAGGGAATTAATCATTTAAAAGAAAAATGGAGAAGGGTAATGGAGGTGACCTGATGGAGGCATGAAGGTTATGGGAATATCATTTATTATTTTGTATTTATGCACTCTTTTGTTCTTCATTATTAGATTAGAAATTTAAGGTTTTATTGTTGTGTTTATTGATCTTAACCTCAAATCTCCCTGATTACATTGGTGAACCCGACATGGACAAGTTTTTGCAAGTTTTCATACACTTTTTTTTTTTTGTAGGTTGAAGATACGAAATGACACATCTATGGATCTCAGTGACGTAACTACTTTTAGTCATTCGTCACATCTGACTCACAATGATGCAATTGTTTTAGACTAGGGACTAGGGATAGTTCACTGCAATTGTTAGGGCTTCAACGCAACTGTTAGATACTTCACTGCCTTGAAACGACATAGTCACTAGGCCAAACAACGCAGTCGCTATCTAGAATGATGCAGTAGCTATCTCGAATGACGCAATTGTGAGTTGCAACTATGGTTTGGTGAGTCACAACTACTTGTTGATTTTAAATTTGGGGTTTTAGTCAAAAATATTGATTTCTATCTTTTGCATTTAATAGAATAGGGGTTTTCTATGTTATTGATGTTTTCTTTGCAGCATGTGGCCTAAATCTTGGTAGGAATTCTAATTTTTTTGTTGAAGATTGGAAATTTAAACTACTAATGATGGTTTTGGAGGGATTTCCTTGAATAAATCTCTTTTTCAAATTTTTGTTTACACATAGATTA
This sequence comes from Sequoia sempervirens, assembly GCA_007258455.2. Lineage (NCBI taxonomy): Eukaryota > Viridiplantae > Streptophyta > Pinopsida > Cupressales > Cupressaceae > Sequoia > Sequoia sempervirens. The sequence continues at coordinate 2,166 of VDFB02060282.1, read as the reverse complement.
ATTAGGGGATTAATTAGTCACTATTTTTTGTGCTTGTAAGGTGGTAGTTGTATGTTCTTACCTTGTGCAAACTCGATGATTAGAAGCCAGACCCACATCTCTTTTTTTTATGAGTTTCATCCCTTAGAGAGCCTACCTCCTAAATTGTGAGAGGGAATGACCAAAGCAGTACTTTCATTTTAGTCAACTATATAAATAATGTGGTTGTGCTGAAATTCATCAATCACTTTGTGTGGATGTCCTATACTGATGAAAGTCTCCCTTAGTATCCTTGAGATGTGTGAAAACCCTTTTTAAGGAAAGCGTTGGGAGACCTCTTAATTGAGCAAACCGCCACATGTATAGGCACCAGTATTCTTGAAACACTGATTAAGAACCACTTGTTGTAGAGGCCAAAAACCATTTTTTTCTTGTTGGTGTAGGAGGTCGGACCTCCAAAGCTTCCCTACACTTACTATTCATTGTTGAGATAGAAAATCCCTTGGTTCATAAGATCTCTAGATCTTCAGGGGTAAGAGATTTTGGTGTGCCTGTGTAGTGTAAGGGGGAGCTAGTGTCACCAAGATCTCTAGCTATCCACTTTATTTCAGTATTTGGAGTAATCCAAGTAGGGACTCAACAAGTAGTATCTTCTTTCCAACTTACGTTGTGCATGCTTACAAGTGTTTTAAAAAAAAATTAAAACCAATGAAAAAAACTTTTGGGGCTAATCTAGGCCCCCATTCAGAATTTTACTCTAATTTTGTATTAGAGTCACCCAAAACATTTTTTTTTCCATGTCTTGTGTGTGTGTGTGTTCAAAAGAAATAGTTTTCTCAATCAAATATCACACCTTGAACCCATAACATTGCAACTTGAAAACCTCAAAATATTCTACATGATCTCTTGTAGAACTAAAATCCCTAAGCAAAGACCCACATTTCACTTCTTCAAACTTATAAATTGTAGTTCAAAGTCTATTAAAAAGTGTGTCCTAAAGAACTACTGAAACTAAAGCATATTGTTGAGAAAAATTTACCAACGCCCTTTGAGAGACGAAACAAATTTACATATCCAAAACAAGCCTACAAATTAAATTTGTTTAGACCAGAGACTTGCTCACCTCATTTCTTCCATTCTATCGCATTCATTTAGCTTACTATCACATTTTAGGAAAATCTTTAGGGTACCCTCCTTGCATTTCTTAGAAAAATTTTAGGCCATTGTAGACATCCATCATTAGGTTGCATATACCTTTTGAAAATCTTAGAATAGGGAAACTTACCATATCTTGTCATAGGCCCATTGCTACAAAAAAAAAATTCACTGACCTTGTCATTTGCCACATTATTCCTTGTCATTTTGGTGTAACCTTTAAACTCACCAGTCTAGTTTAAAGCTCACCTTGTCAAACTTGTCACCTATCATCTACTCCTTAAGGTCATTGACAATATTACTTGGAAACATTGGACTATCCTAGGTTGGCTAGTAACTCTTTCCTTAGTTTCACAACAAAGGTGCCTAGTCTTAACTTTAGCTATTCATACCATAGTCTTCTTTATTGCATACCATACTTATCGTCATACCATAACACTTTACATTAGTACCATTACATATTTAGACTTAATCATACCTTATATTCTAGACATAGTGACATCAATCTCTTTCAAAACTTGTCTATTTTTCATCTTGTGCCTTAATCTCGATCATTAGAATCGTTGCATACATTTTAGACTTGGTCATATCCTAGATTGTGGTTATAGTGGCATTGTCATATCCTTATCTTGTTATTATCACTTTCAACCTTAAATCTTGGACATTATCATTATTAGGCATCCTTATACCCAAAAAATTCAAAAACATAATTTAGGTTGCACACCTTAGAATTAGGTCATACACTTGCATTTTCATACCTTAGTACATCTTTTCATACCATATCTTCAATTCACCTTGATATGCTTCATAGTCAAATTGAATGCCAATTAATCTGCAATGCTCAATATTGACAAGTCATAGAATTCAAGAGACAATGGATCAATTCTCCATCCCAATCACCCACAACCCATAGTCTACCATCCATCTACCCTCACTATCAAGAGTCACTTAACCCAATCCATACCATTAATCCCCAACAAACATTCATTAATCTTCCTTATCCTAACCTTGACAAGGGAAACCAACCATCCA
>VDFB02060281.1:0-12579 GCA_007258455.2 Sequoia sempervirens | reverse complement strand
GTTGTGTAGTGGTGGAATTAATGCTATATCTTTGAAACACAATCAGATGTAGAGAGTGCTGAGCATTGTGTGAATAATGAACATTTTCTGAGCATTTACAAAGAAAAATTACATACACAACAGCAGGTATATGAAATGAGTATACAGAGAAAAGAATGAATACAAGCAGATTTTTGTGAAAGAAATATTGTAGTGTGGCTGTGTGAGAGTATAAAGATTTCATCATAAAAACACAAGCAGACTTGGTTATTGTGATTTATGGCAGATTGATAGAGACAAAAATAAAAGAATATATCATTCAAATTCAGACAGTTCTATGTGAAGAAACGAATATCAGGAAGTCAGATTATTGTAAAGAAGAATATATGTGTGAGCAGATTTATGCAGATATAAAAGAGATACATTTGTATATGTAATTGAGGAAGAAAATAAAGAGGAGATCATCAAAGGAAGATCTGAAATAAGTATATAAATGGAGATGTTGTAGAAGATTTATGTGAATATCTCTCAAGAAAGGAAAAACCAAGAAGAAGATTGGTTGTAAAGTCCATCATCCGTTGAGGAAGCAACATTGAAGGTGGAGGATTATTCTTGACATTATTATCTTTGCTAAGTTGGTGCTTGGCAAGTGGGGTTGAAACCTCTAGTAGGTTGGTGCCTACTAAATCAGAATTAGGGGTTAATGCTCCTTGTAGGTTGGTGCCTACTAAATCAGCTTTAGGGGTTGGTACTCCTTGTAGGTTGGTGTCTACTAAATCAGCATTAGGGGTTGAAGCTCCTTGTAGGTTGGTGCCTACTAAATCAGGATTAAGGGTTGGTGCTCTTTGTAGGTTGGTGCCTACTAAACTACTTATTTGGTGATTCAAGTAGGTTGGTGCCTACATTCATTGTAAAAGTTTATATAATTCATAAAGTACATTGTTTGTACCGTGGTTTTCTCCCGTAAGGGTTTCCACGTAAAATCTTGGTGTCAACTTGTTCATATTGAGATATTCTTGCATAGTTGATTTGTATTAGAGTTTAAAGTTGATAAGAGTTGAGAGGGAAAAAGTTAGTTGATATATTGATTCACCCCCACCCTCTCAGTATATCTTTGTGCTCTTCACTTTATTTGTAGAAAGGATATATCTATTAATTTTTAAACATAGATTCATAATACTAATATCTAATGCATGTATATTTTTCATAATTTTTTGTTGTATAATCTTTTCAATAACAATTTTAAGGAGATAATCTATGAATTTACATATGTTACCTGCAACAATATAATTTTAATGCATCTAAATTTTATTAAAATAAAAACATCAATACCTAGTACACAAATATATATATATATATGTATATATACACTAGAAAAATATAATAATCAAATTAAATATATTCAAATTATACTCATTGAAAATCTTATTTCAAGTGTCGTGATCTTGTAATTTATCTTGCACATTCATTTCATTTGTTGGTCCAATCCAAGATTAGAAACCAAAAAAAATGAGTAAAATTTGAGGCCTAAGATGGAAAGGTCACCTTTAGGGTTTTCATTCAAAAGGAATGTAATATGATTTAACACAAAAAAAAACCTTCAAATAAAGATAATTTCCAATAATGAAAAAAGGACCTTTGTTCAAAGGTCCTATTTTTCTGTTTTTGGAAATTACCTTTGTCCAAAGGCTTTTTACATTTTACACCTTCAAACGAAGGTCCCCCTTTGAATGAAGGTATTTTTTGACTCACTTTCAAATGAAGGTGTTTTCAACTTTTTCCCACTTTTGAGTTGAAAAAACTAGCATCACAATTTTGAGACTCACTATTGTGTGTTTACCCAAACAAATGGTTATGAGAGGTGGTGAAAAAATTCAAAGGAGGGTATGAGACTGAATTACTCAAAAGTGAGTGAGAGCTACACATGTAACTAATGGATTAACTAATGTTTTCTCATAATAAACATGTCTAATTAGCCTAAGAAATCTTAATAATATGTATAGGAGAAAATACCCTAACATAAGAAAAATAAAAAGCCGACACTAACATACATAGTTGAGAAAAAAATGGTAATATAAAGGAAAATTTATATCTTGTCCTAAATTTAGATGGTATGAAATTGCTTGATAAATCATTTTAGCATCTATGAAAATTTTGAAGTCTTGTGTAATAAGGCTATGATAGTCAAACTACTTATATGTGTTTGATGTCAATAGTATGGTGGTTGATAAATATAGCACTAGGAGCCTTATTTGATGACAATTCAAAGGTGTTGTATATGTATTTGGTGGAACAATTTCCTCTAAAAAAATGTAATCACACCTTGTTTCTATGGAATAATATTGAAGAGAAACAAGGAAAATTGAAATTGTTTTATCTAAAGAATTTTTTTGGGATTTAAAGTATGAGGAAAAAAGGAACAATGGTGAGAGTTCATGGGGTCAAAGGAAAGGAATGAATGAAGGAGCAATATTTAGATAAAATTGTTGATGAAATTTTTGTATTAAAATGGTATCAAAAGGTTTGAATAGTCATTACACACACTCAAGAATCACACTTGCACAAGATATTTGTAGTTTGTTGCATTAAAATTAATATTTTATAAAATTAATATACATAATAGTTTTTTTCTAAAATAAAATTTAAAAAATCCTAAACATTTTAATTTTTATTCCCTAACAATATACACTAACACTTAGGAGCTGGGAAGATAGAGAAGACTACAAGCAACAACAAATGTTAACAAGGTACAACATGTTAAGGAGAAGAAACAATAGGAGTTTAGAGGAACAACTTGACAAATTTTAAGTGGACTAAAACTAGAAAATATAATAACTAAAGGTGTAGGAAAATGAAAAAATCTTGAGATAAGATTCACTAAAAATACATTTCATTTATTAGATATTTACATATACAAGTTGAGTTAGTTTAATATATATATTTTTAAAAATTTAAACTATATTATTTTAAAAAAAAATTATATATCCAATAAATCTTTTAAACTAAATATTTTTAGAGAACACAAATTCTAATAAATTTTTATATCAATTAATTTTATATAAATGAAATATTTTTATTATTTTTCAAATTTTTAATAAATTATATATAAATTAAATATATTTTATCATTATACTAGTATTCAATAACATTTATAGATTTTACTAATAACCTTCTATTCACATAATTAAAATAATATAAAACCACTATTAAAATATCAAGGGAAAGCTGGGTATACTTAGTCGGGATTCTAGGCGAATCACCCAGCAAAATCACATGCGAGGAGAACGGCACCAGCCTAAATGGCTGAAAGAAGTCATGAATCCAAGTGCAGTATTGTTGAGCTCTGGAACAAAACCAAAAAAGATGCTTAAAAGTCTCAACTTGCCCATAGAAAGGGCACTGCTCTAGCGGCCTGATGACAGAGACCCTCCTGGCTCTGCTGGCACTGCTCTGGCCGCCTAATGGCCTTTTTCTTGTTATGTTTGTTAAAAACTTGATCATGTAATTTTTTTGAGCGTGGCCCTTTTGACTCTAAGGGTGTGTCTTTTTACCACCCACTTTTTTTGTGAATATATATTTTTATATTATTAATTAATATAGATAGCTGCCTATTCATCAAAAAAAATATCAAAGCAAATAACCAGAATAAAATTTTAAATACAATAAAATTTTAAAACGGTACAAAACTATACAAAAGTAAAAAGGAAGAAAAACTTAAATGAATATTTTAAGATAGTTTGAGGTCAATGTGAGTGTCTACTACACTCATCCTCATGAATTAAAGGATATCTCTCTCACGACTTTTATATATATTATTAATAAATATATATGTTAGTATAAAACCACTATTAAAATATCAAGACAATTAAGCAGAGATTTTCCAAACAACTTTAAATAAAATAAAATTTAAATGAATATTTTAAGATAGTTTGGGATCAATATGAATGTCTACCAAACTCATCCTCACGGAAAAAAGATACCATGTAACAATTAGAATAGAGTGGCTGCATGAGATTTCATATTATATGACAGAGGGAACAGAATGCTTCGTGCTTACTCATTCCCGTTAAGGATTTCGCCAGAATGAAATGAAACGTTGTGGAGAGCTCTTTTCCACTCCTGGAGCTTTTCTGAACTATACCTCTTCTTCCTTTCATGCTCGGAAAATGAATGAGCAAAGGTTCCTTGCATGTAGCGGACATCACTGGGCTGAACACCACAGAAAACAGGAATAACTTTGTTGCCAGTTTTAAGCATAAAGGACAGTTCGGCCAAACACCAGGGAGACTGTGCATAATTGGGTGAAAGTATGGCAATATGAAGGAGAGAGGTACGCATGGCCTCTTCTATTTCAGATGGTATGAAATCACCCAGTTCAAGCACCTCTTTATCCAGAAAAACATGAAGTCCCATGCCATGGAGGGTCCTGTAAATAGAAGAGGCCAGCGTGTCTTTGGTGTCAGTACCCCGATGATTAATAAATACATCGCAAGGCACTTTGTTTGATACGGATGTAGATGGCGGTGCAATTTCCTCAAAAGCATTGCTAATCCGCTCAGCTGTTGCCATTGCAATAAAATACGTGAAACAAACAAGCTTATGAATGGAAGCGTGCTTAGGCTTTGATCAGAAAGGCGAAGCCAGGAATCTGAAGAAGAGAGACAAGAAATGCTAAAACGAGCGATAGGTTGAGTGAATAAATAAAGTTCTCGAGTAAATGGATAGAAATAATGCGTGGCAAAGGTCAAGGGGGGCAACAACAGGGAAGGCGTTTGTAGACAACGCGTGAGTACGGACAGAAGTGCAACCAATGTATCTTCTGTACGCCGTTTCTACAGAATTGAATACTTGACAGCTTTAGCCCAACGCCACCGATAATAAATTTGTGGAATCTGCGTGCCTGTCTTCTTCGCGATGTCAGAAATGTTGTGGAATCTTGTTGTGCAAGTTTCAATTGAGAGGAAGGGAAAAGAAAATGGGACATTAGAGGGGGCAGGGTCTTATATTCGGTATAGAGGTTAATCGAGATGGGTCTGTTTTGAGATTTTTTAAATCGAAACAATAATTTAAATATTTCTAAAATCTACAATAACTTGAGATCTAATCAGTGTTCATGTTTACTATTTAGTTTTTTATTAAAAAAGGTGGTAGAGATAGGACATACACAAATCTATTTCGTAAATTTCAAATTGACACATATTGTATATATTGTTTTGTGAAAAGATTGTAAACACATATCTTAATGGTAAGTTCATATATGAAAAAGAAACGTTTTAATTGTACCAAATACATATCACTTTAAAACAAAAACATATTAATTTTCTTAGTGACACATGAAGCAACTACCCATAATGTATATATATATATATATATATATATATATATAGGAAATTTGTTGTCAAGTGTCTTATCAATCAAACAAATACATCACATATATCCTCATAAACTTAATTTGATTTAGTAATATTAAACCAACAACTAGCCACTTCCTCAATGAATACCTACACACAACACAATCAAAGGTGCAAGGCTCACCAATCAAGTTGTCAAAAAAACAGGATGGAAACTTAAGACTTCAAACCAAACAAGCATTCAACTAAATTGATCAACTACTAAACTTATTACCAAATTCAAAATTTAAAGCATCCATCAAATCCATCCATTAATCTCATATGAATTGATTTACATAGTTCAAATTTAACCAATCAAATGAAAGCGCACAATCAACTACATGTCCTCTCAAATCTTGCTACAAATAAATCCAATTTTCTATTTCAATTTTTCTACAGCCCTTTAAGAAAAAAATCTATAAAATTCAAATTCCACACTACTATCTATTCAATCAATGGTAAGTTCACATTATATTGTAAATGCTTATCTTCTTTATATATTGTAAATGCTTTTCCATTTATCGATTTTCTATACTATAAATGCTTATTTACTTTATATACTAGAAATCAAACTCTCAAACATCAAATTATCAAACTAAAACTCTCAAACACAAAATGTGAGAATTAAGTTATAAATTAATCTTTTGTTCAATGATCACTACGAACTACCAAACTGTAGTTACAAACTAGTACTTCAATGGTAATCAAAATGGTATAACAAAAAAATTATTGTTTGTAAAAGATACTATAAATTTGTTTTCATTCCTACTTATATTCAAACTATTTAAACTAAATATTACTCTTTGTTGTTCACTTGAATGGATATTTTAAATTGGCCACTTCACTACAATCGTGGTTTCAAAAAATAGTTTGTCTCCTTGTCATGTATAAGCCCACTTGGACCTTGAAAGTTAGGTTGTACACCACTTTGTAGGCCTCACTCTATTACTTCATATGTGACTAAGCAAAATGGGTCTTTGTTTCATGTGACACTCCATGTGGACCCCACAAGATAGGGTGCTCCACTATGGGGCTACAATAATGGTTTTTTTTAAAAAGAAAAATTATTCACTTCACTCCTTTATATGGCTATAAATGGAAAGTGAAGTCATCATGCATTACTTTGTCTCTATTATTTTGGATTTTGTATATTTATTATTCATCTACTATAGGCCTTGTTTATTTTGGTTCTTTGTGATTATTATAATCTTGAAATGCATAGTAATGGTTGGTAGAATGTCCATTCCAATGCTTGTTTTTCTTATTTTTCTCTAAATTAATACTAAATAAATTTTAATGATTCTAAAATTTTAATCAGTTTTAAGAGGTGTCAGTCTAAACTCACATTAACGATAGTGAATGGCCTTTATAGAGATATAGCACTAAACCTCAAGCTTGTAGTTTTGTCCAAATTACATACAACACTATATAAAGCTTATGATATCAATCCATATGGTCATCAAAAAATATAAAATTATGATATGAAATTGGCATTAAAGCAACTAAAAATGGAGTGATGCAAGTGTTGGCCAAAAAAGGCAGTTGGAGTGTTTCCTACATCATACTAAAGAGTAGGTAGTGGGTTACCATTTTATGTTGTGTGAATATTGTCAATAAAAGCATATCATATTTTTATTTATTAAAGGATATTTAAAAGAAAATAAACAATAATATTGGTAACTATAAATTGGGTGCTTGTATGGTTGTCCAACCCCATGCAAGGATGGCTAAAGAATTATTTATGAACTAATTGTATTAGTTTGCAAGATTGATTCCAATTGGTGTCTCACCAACCAATCAACACTTACTGTTTTTTAATGGTCATGAAATCCATATTACTATAATGAAAATCCAAGAGTGAAGGTCATTATGGATTGACTTTCTAATTCTACCATCCCACACTTCACACTTGAAGTATTGTCAATAGATGCTTTTTTTTTAATTTTGGACATTCAAATTATATTCAAATCTGAAAGAGTAGTGTGGCTAGCCAAGTTTCCTTATATTTAAATTAATAGGATAGAATTGACAATACTTGGTAGTAGGGAATTTAGAAAAAAAAATCAATTATAAACATCACAACAAGATTCAGGGGGATAGGTATATGGCCACTTAATCCTAATGCCTCATTGAGGACATGCATCCTAGTGACACATTTTAGATTAGTATACATGATAATGCTTATGGAGTGTAGAAATTATATCTTAAGAGTTGATTTTTCAGAAGTAGAAGTGGTAAATAACTTGCTTGTAGTAGGGGAATTACATCCTACAACACTTGAACCATGGGTACAAAAATATAATAATACACCTAAAATAAATTCTTTGGAGGGTGAAGTTTGTGTTAAAATACAAGACTTGACATGATCAATATGAACATGGAATTATTCTTCCAAGCCAACCATCATGGTTATTGGAGGGAGTTATGAATTTGGGAATTAGCTTACATTCGTAGCACGAAAAAGATGCACTTTCCTTCCCACATCTCCCACCCACATTGAATGAGTCTAAAATGGTACACACTATATTGATTATATAGGTTGGGATATGGATATAAAGCTATAGATTTGGTACAAATTCAAGATAATGGGTCAGTTATCAACAAAATTCAACATACCAATAATACAAAATTGAATAATTCATTGGGTTTCCAAACCAAATTAGACTTCAAAAAATTCCTCAAACTACCTATTCACATTTTCAATGAAAGATCAAGGAATACAAAGGACAATGGCATTTCTTTGTGCTGGAAATCTCAACTCCTAACATTAGATGGTTACATGACTCTTTTGGGGGAGCAAGAGCAAAGGAAGAAATAACTTGAAGAGTTGAAATTAAGAAAGAGAAAAAAATAGAGGAGAGAAAAGAATTGCAAATTGTTACAAGAGAATAAGGAGCAAGAAAAGATAGATAGAGGCCTTCAATGACAAGAAATAGAATAAAAAATATTAGAAAGGTAGGAAAAAATAAAAAATTGGTGCAAGTGAGAATCCCAAGGGACCAACAAAGAAGGGAAAAATAATTTGAGTTGGAAAGGAGGAATTTAGAAAGACCAAGGTGTTTAAGAAATCTACTAAAACCTTTATTTGAACAGCATGTGCATTATTTGGGGATATGATTAACATCCATGTCCCTCATTATTCTAGTACAATGAATTGTATAGATTCGATCTCATTAAGCATGTAACTAGCCCTCAAATTCCAAGTCTAACCCCATCTCATGTAACTAGCACTCCAATTCAAGGTCCGACCCTATTTCATGTAACTAGCTCTCCAGTTCCACCAATAAGGAAGGAGAACATGAGTGGTATAACTTTTTCAATTTAAACTAGACAATGACAAAATCTATCACATCAATTTCATTGTCTTTTCCCTTATGGTTTTAGTTAAAAGGGTTGTCTATTTTTTTGAATGCAATCATTATACATAAACAAGTTTGATATTATAGCCTAGGGAGACATATTTTTTGCATGTTGTATGTCAGTTGAACTATACCTACCATCAATTATGTATTACATATTTATTTCTACCATTTTCCAATGAAATGTCTTAATATATTCAATCAATAACATTTCAAATATGTGTCTTCCATTCTTTAATGAAATATTTTTTTATCATTTGTTAATGATTCAAGGCAAGTGCAACTATGAATCCCAAATGCTCAACATGAAAATTATTTGTGCATAATCCACTCATATGTTGATTAAAACTATATCTAGGGAAGAGGTTTGCATAGTGGGATATACTATCTTATATGGCCCACATGGAGCATCATGTGAGATGAAGGCCATTTTTTTCTCATTGTTAATGTAGTGTGATGGAAAAGTTAAAAATCTTCTTTTCAAGGGTGTCCTAGTTAGCTTCCACATGGAGGATGGTGAGAAGAGGAGACTTTGTGCATTTTCTTACCATTTTAAATGTTGACTAAAGGAGGATCACAAGGATCCCTAACTTGGTAGTTTCCAATTTCCCTAGTATGTATAGACTTTATTGCAAGATCACAAAATGGATGGACATGTTTTAATATTCAAACATGTTAACATTTATCCCTTATCACCTCACACTCCATTTATAAACCATCACATTAGCTTCATGCCCTTCACATTTTGATTTTTTAGATGGCACCACTTTTTGAAATGATGAAACCTTTAATACTACCTATTGTAGCATTAATTTTCCACCACTGCTTCACTACCAAACATCTTCTTCTTGAAGGATCATTTGGTTTGGCACTAGAATTTTTCTATTATCTTTTTCCCATGGTTTGAGTGAAAAGGGTTGCCTATTTCTTGCACTATAATCATTATACACACAAGTTTTTTTTATTGTAGCCTAGGGAGGCATGTATTACATATTTATGTCTTCCATTTTCAACTAAAACATGTCAATATATCCAATCAATAGTATCTCATATATTTATCTTTTATTTTTCAATGAAATATTTTTTGAAATTTGATTATGATGCAAGGAAACCATGAATCCCAAATTCTCAACAAGAGACATATTTTTTTACTACCAACATAAAACTTATTTGTGTACAACCAAAACAAAACTTAAAATTCATTTGGTTGAATACATTTTTGGAAGAAGTCTTAAATTTTTATCCTCTTGTTTGGTTTGTAATTGAAATTGAACTAGTTTTGGATTGCTTCATGTGAGATGAGTGGATAGATTTTATGGATGTTAAGAAAATAGAAGTTGGTAATAAGTTTTATAGTTGATTGATTTATGTTCACCTATTTTGATGGCTTGATTGGTGAGGCTTACACATTTCAACGTAGTGTTAGGAAAATTAATATTAGAATATTGGTTTTAAATGTTTTAAATTAGAAATGTACAGTACAATCTAGTGTAAGATTCTAATGAAATATATCCCATGCCTATACAATCATAAACTTTATAATATATAAATATTGTAATATAATACTATGAATTGATTAAAAATTGGTGCTCATATGGACATTTTTCTACTTCTTAACAAGTTCATTAGTAAAATGTGGAAGTTGTAGTAGGACATAATCATGGTCCTATAGACCTTTGGTAGTGATTTAACTCAGCTCAATTATTGCAAGAGATTGATTCAATTATCCATTATTGGAAATAACATTTACCATAACCTAAAGAAGTTGGTTTGTAGAGAGACCCACTTCTTGTTGATATAGTGATAGGTTACGAGATATGACATGCCTTGGAAGGTGAGATTAGAAAAATGCATTTTCTTTTACATGTGGATTAGTCTATTCTAGTTTTCCAATAGATAACTTTGATTATTTATCAATTTTATTGTAGTTTCTTCTTCAATTGGCCTTAGGGGAAGCTATAGATATTTTGAATTTGAAGCAATAATTTTAATAATCCACTTCAAACTTTTCTTTATAGTCAATTTTAAGGCATATATTTCCTTGGTGGTCTAGCTAATATAGTAATAAGAATCTACTATTTTTAGGTTCAAAGGAGAAAGATACATATCATTTTATATGACCAAACCTATTTATAATCTAAACCCTACATCATAAAACGTGATTTATGAAGACCCAATTTCGCATAATGTTCCCCGAAACCTAAATTGTATACACCTCTAGTTTAGTAAATCTAAATAAAACCCAAAACTTTAAGAAACTTAAAAAAAAAAAACACTTTAAACAACTTAAACACAATAACTGTTAAGACATATGGATCAGTGTAGGATCATGGGGCTCCAAACTAGGCCCCTAAGTGGCAATGAAAATTCAATAAAATAGAGTTATGCAACTTGACATAAAAATTTGAATAGGTTATTAACATAATTTTAAAAATACAAGTAACAATAGAATTCGTAGAAAATTGAATGTAGTTTCTAAGCTACCAGTGCTTTTTTTGGATAAAAGTAAATCTATTTGGTGAAAATTTGAAATTTCAATGTAGTAGTACTAAATTTTTTAGGAAAAAGTAAAAAGGTGTTTGTCCAGCCACCCTAATGTGGAGAAAAAATAAATATTTTTGCAAATCTTGCAATATAAGTAGAGGACACATGCCCAGATGTGACGCATATTTTTTTGTAATTATTTTGCAAGTAAATATTTAGTTATGAATTTTCTAATAAGAATTTCAAAAAAAAAAAAAAACATTTGTCTAGCCGCCTTAACTTGGTCAAGAAATTATGATCTTTTTTTTAAACTATAATTTGTGAAGCATGGTGTGTGACGCATCTTTTAAATTCAAAAAAATGTAACTGTTTAAAAGTTATAAATGTTTTTCAATCAACCTATCAATCAGGACTTTACACATAGTGCATGTAGAAAATCAATAATAATTACCCATTAAATTTAAAATAAAACATATCTTATATCAGTAGAATGTTGTCAATTTGCTAAACAAACCCTTTTCGTTTCATCAAAATCGGATGGAAAAAAGTTGTCAACACAAAGGGTGAAGTTCAAAAACTCTTGCAACCCCTATAAACATGTTAGGGATGTTGACTTTTTTGGTTGGTAGCCCCCAAGCCAAATACCAAAGTAGTACCGAAGCAAAATGAATATTCATTTGTTAAAAGCAAAAATATTAATATATAAAGATCTATATATATTACAATTAATATTATAATTATTATATATAAAGATATATAAAGATATTTTATATAGATCTTTATATATTATTATTAAGATATTAAGATATATTAATTTATTATATAATATTATTTTATTTATACATATATAAAATATATATAATATATACACATTAATATATTAATTTTAATATATAGAGTAAAGTATTTACACATAATGAAACGGGTACCTATGTATCCATTCTTAAATTGAATGGATATCCATTATTTCAAACTTAAGAAATCTATTATATATTATAACTTATTTATTATATTATATATTATGTATTATGTATTATATGGTATATTGTATATATTACATATTAATATTAATTTTCTAATATATATTATATTTATATATATATTAATGTACATTTTTATTATATTATATATTGTATTATTATTAAAAAATCTAGACTGAGAAATGGAGATAGGGAGAGAGATGTAGAGAGAGTTGGGGAGGAAGGGAGGGGTAGGTGGAGAGAGGTGGGGTAGGAGAGGTAGGGAAAGAGGAATAGAGGGAGGAACAGAAAGAGGGGAGGGAGATAGGGATTTGTAAGGTGGGAGGGAGAGAGGAAGGGACAAAAAGAGGGAAGGAGAGAGATAGTGAGAGGTAGGATAGGAGGGAG